>APFE031700956.1:0-44507 GCA_000404065.3 Pinus taeda | reverse complement strand
TGTGGAATGTGATGCCTTAGGACATGGACTTGGTGTTGTTTTAATGCAAGAAGAAAGACCCATTGCTTTCGAAAGTCGTCCAATCAAAGTAAATTATTTACACAAATCTATTTATGAGAAGAAAATGTTGGCAATACTACATGCACTTAAGAAATGGCGACCCTACCTAATGGGAAGACACTTCAAGGTAAAAATAGATCATGATAGTCTTAAATACTTTTTATAAAAAATATCATCTTAAGAGTAGTAGAAATAATAGGTCAAAAAGATTTTGGGTTATGACTTTGAAATCATCTACAAAAAAGAGAAGCAAAATGTTGTGGCAGATGCACTCTCAAGAAAGGATGAGGATGCGGAAGCATTTATTTGCACCATTTCTATTATCCAACCAGATTGGATAAACGAATCAAGGGATGAATGGAAGAATGACGAGGAAGTGTGGGAACTCATTCAAAAGATACAACAATATCCCAGTACATCTGAGACATTTAGGTGGAAAAATGATTCGTTATGGTACAAGGATCAATTATACCTATGTAAGAATTCCCAACTCAAACAAAATATTCTTAGGGAATTGCACACCTCTCCCTTAGGAGGGAACTCGGGATTTCTAAAAACCTACCACAGGGTTAAGAAGGATTCCTTTTGGGATGGCCTTAAATTAGATATTCAAAAGTTTATGGCAGAATGTTTGGTTTGCCAACAAAATAAAGTTGAAACAATTAAGACCACGAGACTATTACAACCTTCATCCATTCCAAGCCAACATTGGGAGGAGGTTTCAATGGATTTTATCACAAGATTACCCATGTCCGAAGGAAAGAGTGTTATCATGGTGGTAGTTGATAGACTTACCAAGTATGCACACTTTTATGCATTATCTCATCCATTTAAGGCAAGTACAATTTCTATTGCATTTATGGAAACAATTCAAAATCTACATGGAAACCCAAAAATTATTGTAAGCGACAGAGATCCCATTGTCACTGGAAATTTTTGGATAGAATTATTTTCTTGTCTTGGTACTCAGTGAGCTCATAGCTCATCTTATCATCCTCAATTTGATGGGAAAACGGAGATAGTAAACAAATGTTTGGAAGGATATCTTCGTTGCTTTGTATTTGATAAACAAACATAATGGGTCAAAGGGTTTCCTCTAGCTAAATTGTGGTATAACACTTCCTTCCATACGGAAACAAAGACCCCATTTATGGCACTTTATGGATATCATAAACCATCCATAACATCATATTTAAGAGAAAATTCTAAGGTTCAAGCAGTGGAAGATCACATCGAACATCAACAACAAGTTCTCCAACTCTTAAAGGGTAGCCTCACCTTGGCACAAAATAGAATGAAACAGTAGGCAGATTAACATCGTAGTAAAAAAAGTGTTGATGTAGGTGATTGGTTATTCCTACAGCTACAAACAAATAAAAAAATTCCCCTCAAGCAAGCTAAGAAGGATAATAAATTATCACCAAAGTATTATGGTCTTTACAAGGTATTGTAAAAGATAGGTACTATGGCATACAAATTGGAGCTTCTTGCAGCTTCCTAAGTGCACCCAGTTTTCCATGTTTCATGCTTAAAGAAGGTTGTAGGTGACAAGCTTCTAGTTCAAACAATATTTCTAGAACTTAATGAGGAAGGAAAAATCATATTGGAACCTGAAGCAGTCAAAGAAACAAGAACTCGACAAATACGAAACCGATCAATTTCAAAGTATCTCATCAAGTGGAAGAAATTACCCGTTGAAGATTCCACATGGGAGGATGATAATTTTATACAAAAACATCTAGAACTACTAAAGAATTGAGGACAACACTTTTTTTAAGGAGAGGGGCATGTTAGGTCCCTATAATACTAGTGATTCCCCGATTACTATTGTAGTTGTATCCATGATTGTTATTGTTGTGCCCCTATTGTCCCCATATTTTTATTATTGTGCCCCATAGAATCCCACTATTTTTATTTTTGCGCCTTTATGTTATTATTGTTAGGTCGGCTTTGGTTATATTGTGACCCCTTATACTCCTATATATAGCAAGGAGGCTCTTTCATTTGAATCATCTAAGAATTGTTCATTTGTGTAATGTAAAGGAGGTCGCCCCCTCGAAGAGGCTTATTTCTAAGGTGTTGATCTATCTTTTCTATATTTTTGTGAGTTAGTTTCATAACAACATGCTTGGTGACACATGTTATAGTGCCAAGTAGTGTGAGTTCTGTTATTTTAGTGTTCATATCGTTTAGATATGGTCGTTGGACTTTTAATCCTTGGAAATTAGAAGTGTTATTATCTTCATTTTGAGGACATGCTTTTTTAGTTCACATTCTTTATTGTCCATTACAGTTGTTGGCTTATATTATGGATAATTTTATGCCCTGCTCATATTTTGAAAGGTAAATGAAATGGAGTCATTGGTTGTCACTGCAGAGATGGAAAATAAGTCAGGCTTGTTAATAGTATGAATAGAAGTAGTGTGTGGAGGCTGGAGCCCTTTGGCATGGTCAACATGCACATTTTTTAGGATTTCTAAGGAGATGAGAACCCATGGAAACAAAGGACCCATTAGGACCTTCTCCAATGCCAAAGCGAACCCTCAATTGAGGGACATACTTTATTTAGGAGAATGGTTTTATAACTTAATTCAGATAGCTTACACTGTGGTTCTACATGTAGTTCTCAAGACTACAGAAGCCCGGTATGTTTTTATTATCCTTACAAAATCCATGCCCAACTTCTCTCAATTATTCTACCATTCCTAATCTATATAATTTAGGTTCTCCACCTATAGGGGAATCACTCGAGATGATTCCCAAAAGAAATCATTTGAGTAGAAGTTCCTTTTGCATTGGAGATGTGGCAGGTATATCTTTGTCTGTATATGTCCAGGTTACTCCACAAATTATATTGTTGATTTTCTTCGCTCTCATATTATATTATCCTTCAGTGTTAATTTATTCTTATTTTGTACAAAGGAGTTAGACTAGTGTAAGCGTTGAAGTTTCTCTCATGGCTTTCAAACACATATGTAGTTGATCCTAACGAAAGGAACTAATTGCACCATCTTCCAATTCAAGTGTTTTTTCTCTATAACAATCGAGTCATATTCTTAGAGAGCAGTATTGGCTCAATGATCCTTTGCCAAAGTGCTCCCAATTATCATGTCTTCTAAAATGAAAAATGATTATTTCCCTTAAAGAGAAGTAGGTGCTCCATACTTTCTTTATGTTTCCATACTCATGAGTATAATAAAGGGGATTCGTTCAAAAATTTCTTCACCTCGAGTTTGTCCTCTACTCCCAATAAACGTACCCATAATGGACCCTTTTCTAATCTAGAAAACATTTATGCTAATTGTCATATACTTCTTAGGGAAGAGCTTCTCAAACAAGGTTAGCAACATCGACAATGAGTGGATACCCATCAAATATGTGGAAGGAATTCAAATATTGTCTATAACTGACTATTACAAAATGGGTCTAGAGTGAGGACAAGTGGCAGTGGTAGGGTATCTCTCTCCTGGACTTCCTTACTAGCTAGTTGTAGATGATTTCTACTTAACCCGTGGTTGTAGACAAGTTCTGGATGTAACTATTGTAGTCTTGGGCTATAAATATGCAAACAATGTTTTTCCAAGTCTAGGGAATCCAATTTATGAAGCAATGTTGGCATACAATTGCATTGAAGCCATGCAATGTAATTTTAATTACATAAAGCAATTGGGAAGTTACTTTAGAACACCTTGAAACGATAACTAACAAGAACACAATAATAATGTCAGCCATGAGCATTTAGCCAAGGTTGTAGAGTTAGCAAACAAGTTAGGCTTGTTAATAGTTTCTGATAAAGTATATGCACTTAAACTCTACCCAGTGGTTGGTACCTTCCCCCAATGCAACTTTGAAACATAAACTATGGTTTTCCTTCCAAAATGTCATGTCCAACACAACAAATCACCATAATTTATGGCAAAATTATGACTCATATGTTTCATAGTAGATGAGTATGCTTCTTGGAAGTAGAGGTGTTTCCTTTATAATGAACTATTTCCTTCATTCTGGGATTTTCACATGCTTGGTGAAACATATTATAGTTCCAAGTAGTGTGAGCTCAGTTATTTTAGTGTTCATATTGTTTAGATATGGCCCTTGGACTTTTGCTCCTTAGAAATTAGAAATGTTATCATGTTTATTTTGAGGAAGGATTTTTTTAGTTGATATTATTTACTGACTATTGCAATTTTTGGCTTATATTATGGATAATTTTATGCCCTACTCATATTTTGAAAGGTAAATGAAATGGAGTCATTGGTTTCCATTAAAAAAAATTGGTGCCTGAAGAACATTTCTGATAAGTGAGATCCTTATAAGAGGAGTTTTTTGTTTATGAAAAGTAGGTATACAAGATCCTTTACAAGGCCTGAAACATATCTTCCAAAAGGGCTTACATGTGTTTATTATCTTCAACTTGTTATCTCTAGTTATGTATTGCTCCACTTCTAAATTTCCACAGTGGTCTCATATCCTTCTTTTTATGTAGTGTTCTTGTCTGGAAATTAGTTGTACATTTCCTATCCAGATTTGATGACAATTTTCATGTGATTTTTCCTCAAGGGCTGATTAGAAGCTTGATCTCTTGATATATTAGCTGCGTGCTCTATTTAGCAGACTTGTAATGATCTTTTGGTTTCTCCAACGTAGATTCTGCCAATAAAATATTGGTCCCTATTGAATGTTATTTATATCCTTCTATAATATGGAAACACATCTTATCATTTTACGCCTTACTCAGGTTCAAAATCCCTTTTTGTGGAATTTGGTCTCATCAAAAGATCTAAATTTCTAGAAAGTCCCAAAAAACATCATTTCAAATACTTATGCTCACCTAAATCCTTGATATTCTCTATTTTGATTTCTAACAAAGAATCAAATAAATACACTAGGCATTTATATAGAATATCCCTTGTAGGAATCTATATCAATCTTCAAAAGACAACTGAGATATAGGATAAGGATAGGTCCAGATAACTTGGAAAGTGAAACAAGGCAATGGAAATGAATGGGGATAGAACTGTAAATGTTTTCCAAGTCCTATGTGATTAATGAGAAATTTAATATAGAACTCATGTGTTGTTGCCATTTTGTCTTATGGTAAATTTGTCTGTATATCATTTGCCTATCTTATGTCATCATCCCATCTCTTTATCTCTTGCAAAATTGATATTTTGATTCACTACGTACAATATATGTGGCTTAAGAAAGGTGAATCATGGGTTTGATTGACAATTTAAGATTATGACCAATATGAATAAGATCCACGATACAAGGATTATGTCAAGTATTGTGATGCATAGTTGAACGGATTTATAGATTATATTATAAACATTTGCAAACTCAACTAGTCTATGAGACAAATAACATACATGTCTTGTAAGTCCATTAAATGTAAATGAAAAGTATAAAGATCATCGAAGCAAATGGGGAATTTGACAATCCCTATTAGTAGATGTATCCCTACTCATTGAGGCTTGGCTTCCAAATCTATCTCAATTGATTTGGTTGTGTAAGATTTTTTGGATTGGTATTTCGAAAGAGAAGATTGTTAATTCAGAATGAAACAAATCATCAATACAAAATAATGCCACGAAACTATTCTAGTGGAAGGTGTTGTAAAAGCTATGTTTTTCAAGGATTTACCCTTTGTAGAACCCAATGAACCACTAAAGTTATTTCTAGTGGACCATAGGATATTTCACATTAGTAAGGATATGCTATAATTGACAGACCATGTTCTTTTCTAAACTCAAAATACCCAAGGGATATTTACAATTATAATATAGGTAAGATTATTATATTTACCTTTGGATGAGATTTGACTCCTAATAATTCTCTTAGTTATAAAAAGTTGGTAGATGATTCAAGAGATCTAGATGTTCATCCATGTACCTTCATGCACATTTATTTGTATATAACTCGTCATTACGCAATAATCCAAGGTGCATAAAATGTACAGGATATCCAACATATACTTGTATTGAAATGAGCCAGTAGAATCATTTTTAATAGCTGTCAAACTAGAACACCAAACCTTTTTCTTATGGAGATGTATTGCTTGACCAAATCAGTAGACATAGGTCTTCGACAAGCTACCCAAGCCATTAATATTTTTAATTAAAATACTTGGTTTTGGGTAGAGAAATATTGAGATTTCATTAAGGTTTTGAGGTTCCAAAGGACAACAAATAAACAGGTGAGGTAGAAAACAAGTTCATTTGATCTATATTGTATATATGCATAGAAAATGTAAAGGAGATACATAACTCTGGCCCTTACAACCTTTTGATCATAGACTTGTTTGCATAGAAGCAATGATCCGTTGCATACATACTTGTTGAAGTCCAAAAGTTGACAAGCGACATTCAGGGATTTTGAATTCTTCCACTATGGTTTTGTGAACTCTCCCTTGAAAATTTGACATAACCTAGATCTCTTACAAGAGCTTGGATTTAGACTAGGAAGCTTGATTACATGCATTCAAACCCATTCACCATTATGATTCAATCCAATACAATCCATCTCCACCCTGAATATGAAGCATCGTGAAGGATAAAAAACTCGAAGTTGTGAATCCTAGATTCATTTACCAATATGACTCGATCTAAAATACTGAGAAATTACTTTTAAAAAGTAACTTTATCAAATTTTGAATGTAAGAAAGCGTAGTTATCACCCGTACAAAAATCCTATCTACAATTTGAAACTAGGAAAACTTATTTTAAGTTATCTGATTTCCTTATTTATTTAGATGATACAAAGTGTGCCATATCCTACAGGGATATATCATCCTTCACTCAAATTATTTATGTTGACTTAAGGGGCTTGGACCCAAGTTCAGATTTTACTGTGCACCAACAAAACCCTCAACTACTGTTCCTTTCGACAATGACCTGTAAGCAGATTGCAGTCTCACCCGAAGCGGTTATGGGAAGTTGGTGAACCAGTTTTTTGCAGCTAGGGTGACATGGAAATTGTGGCACCCATGTGTTTAATTATGTTTTATACCTATCTACAACTTTTCATACATGAATAAATTCATGCTCATGATTTACTTCACAAATTTTCACTTATCACATATATGTATTAGAGAACAATATCACATGTATTCTTTCGTACAATTCAAGAAAAAAACATTCATAGCAATATGCATAAATATAGATAATGAAAATAGATACATAAGACTTTGCCAAAAGTTCTTCTTCTTTATTAAGATAGATCCATAAATACATACAACATCTTGACTTGTGCACCCAGTTGCAGGTGGTCTCTACACTCACCCGTAGAATCTTCCAAGGCCTCTGCGCACTCAGCTCCAGAGCTTTGCTTTAGGCCCAAAAATACAGATACTAAGGACATAAATATGATCAATGGTTCATCTATCACTTAGTTATCCTTGACAAAGAATTACATATCCTTATATAGATTTCATTACTACAATACCATGGTCCACATACCATGGATCTAACAAGACAATGAACTAACACCTAATACCCATTACAAAATAAGGGGATTTGACCCACCCCAAAACCCCTAGACACTACGCGATGAATAGAACTTCACGGGCTCCACGCACTATTCTCCTCAAAATGTGATGTCTTTGACTAAAACTGGACCAAGTTGGGTTGCACCCAACAGGCCCCCAACACTCACATGTGACTTGTCCTGAGTCACTCAGCTACGGTGCCATTGATATTTGTTGCAATCCCATTGTAGACTGCATTATATAGTTGGAGTATTTATGCTACATGTTTCTCCTCTCAGTGGACCTCCTCCAGCGTGCATCCTTCTGAAATACCTCCTTCTCCCTTTCCTTTAACTACCTGAGCCTTGCGTTTGCTAGCTACGAAAGTTGGAGGGCCTCATCTTGCCACGACTAAGTCCTCTCTTGTAAGATCTACACCTTCCTCCAAAGATATTCTATCTGTTTCTAGAGGCTCTTTCCTTCACCAATGTTGGAAAGCATCTGCGAGACTGGTGAAGTCTTCATAGTTTCCAATATCTCTTCTCATCGCTTCTGTTTCACTTGTAACTCCTCCTCGATCTTTTGGATGTTTGGATCCTCCTTCAGTGATGTCCAAATTTTCATAGTTTCATCCAGCATCTTTCCACATTTTGTGATTGTGTCAGAGATTCCTTTCAAAGCTCATTTTAAGTCATTCTCCCTCTGCTCCCATACTTCTAGTGGCATCGCTGGCTGTAGCCTTATTTGCAGCTCACAGATCTGCACTTCATAGTCAAATTTCATCTTCATGAGATTATTATTTGATTATTTTATCGTGAGGGAAAGCTTCACAACCTTCTATGCTAGTGGCTCCCCTTCACGGACCTTCATGTCCAAAACTCTGATACAAGTTTATGAAATGGATTTTTCTAGTTGTTGTTGTTCCTACCATACCTCATCTATTTTCTTATCCAAATTTTCTAACTCATTTTTCAGTGAATCTTTCTCTTTTTCCACTTGACTGGTCAACAATGAAGTTCATTGTTCCTTCTCCTGCAACTCAGTTGTTATACTCTAATGGAATTCATGCAGTACCTGAATTGGTAGCGCGACAATGTTCATGTTGACGTTTCTCTAGGCTTTAGCTCATTCCCTATCCTCTGGTGCTTCGAATTGTAGTGCTCTAGCTGACACCCTCAAAATCATAAAACTAAATTTTGTCTTTATTCATCACTTTGCCTGTAGTGGTTGAGTTGTTTGCTTTGGTTTTCTCGATATATATTGTAGTGTTGTCAAATCTCTGATTCCCTACTAAAGCTCAACCAAGATCGCTCTATAGTGATCATTAATTCTATCACCAAGCTTTTGTTGTTACCTCCTAGACCTTCTCCCATATCTCAACGATGTCCCCATTAGTGAGGACAAGTGGTATAACACCCCTAGATTTGCTTTCCTTAAGCTTTTTCCTCATGCCCAGCATGGTTTTTGTAGGTACCCTCTTTTGAATAATGAATTATTACTCCTATGATACTCCTTCATCATTGACGGGTTCCTGAGTACCATGTTCCTATTCTCGCTTTGTCTCTTTTGTGCCTTATTTTCTTTTCTGCATCCTTTCCACTTGAACTTGCATTTTGCGGAGTAACCTTCTCCATTCAAACATCTTCGTTGGGTGAATTCATCCACTTTGTTGACCAGCGTTGTACTACTATGAGTAAGTCATCCTCAGTCGCTAAGTATGGCAATGGGTGCCATGTCCTCATCGAGTTCTTCCTTGCTTTTACATAGAATTAATGGAAGTCTACTTTATAGTTAATAATGTTGCGGTATTTCCCATAGAAACTCGATGACAGCCTTGGGTGTTGATTCACCACCATGTGTAAATCCATTGACAGCAGTACAAAGAAAATCATATTTTCCATTGCATGCGACAACTCCTTAGCATACCAAAGGGAGGCATACTTCATTTCTTCACAAGCATCTGGTTCGATAGGAGGAAACTACGAGTCCTTCAGCTCCCTCCATGAAATTAGCATGATGATGATGATTAATCCATGCATAATGAAACGTCTTCCCTTCCTCTTGTGCTTCCCTGCAGTCTTCCAAAAATTCCTTACACAAAGAGGTGGCTCAATTAAATAGGACTCGACGCTTCACTTCCACATGATCTTCCCTACTAAGATGTGAATGGTGAACCACATCGCTTGGTCATCGATAGAGTTAATGTCATACCCATGTGATCTCTTTACTATTCAAAATTTATCCTTCAGCATCTGTGTCATCGGCTTGTCCTGATTCTTGCCCACAAACCCTTCTGTGGGGTTTTTTCCTTGGTGAGGCAGTCTTGTAATCCTTCTGACCAACATTTTATCGATCGGGATCCTCATCCCCAGCCATAGGCATCCATCATGTACTAATTCAAGAAGATTTTGCACACAGGTTATATTATATATGCTTCTATCGAAGTGTGGTACAAGTAGCATATTTTAGATAACTGCTCTCTGCAATCCTGCATCACACCAGTGCAACTCTAACCTTGTAACTCCACTTTCTAGGTAATATATCTACTGTAGGTATTTGGTCGACTCAAAATATGGGTATTTTCTCCAATGATTGAAATCTCGATCCTTCATATTTAGCTATGGGATATTCCCCTATTTGTCATCAAACGACACTTCCTCCGCTAGCAATGTAGTGAGCATGCCAAACTTCACACCTTTTAGGTCCTTGACCAACTTGGCGCTCGATTTTCTCTGTGGAAAGTAAGGTGGGAGGCCTCTTCCTCACTATCATGAATATCTTATGGTTCCTTTGCTCGATTGGTTTCTTCCCCATCTGGGAAGGTTTCTTCCCTTTGTCTTCCTCACTCTTTGTTCGTAGCTCTTTCTGTGTCTTCTTCCTCTGGGATGTTTTTACTTCTACCTTAGCTGGCCTCTTTTCCTGTTTCACATGTGGCTATGATTCTATTGGTACCTTATTTCACAATGACCTCACACACCTTGGGGACATGGGTACACTCGTTGTTGCGATTTAACCACCCTGGGATTCCATGACTCTTGCTAGCACTTTATTTACAAATTCTCTAGCAATTTCCTCATATCTTCTCTCAGACATGCGGTAGCTCACTTCTCTCACAGTTAGTTGCAAGTTCTCAAACTCAATTCTCTAGATAGAAAAGTGTAAAATGTGGTGGGATATGTTTTTTACAATGAATTTGAATTTCCAACCCCATGATTGGCTAAGATATTTCTCATTTAATGTAGGTATGGTGATAGATTCAACAAGTTGTGCTTCATAAATGCATTTCTCCCATGGCCTTTAACTGAAAATTCCTTTTAATGGTAGCCTTTTCCTTCCAATGGTTATATTTCCAGCCAAATTTGACAAACCTTCCCTTGTGGTGTAGTCATCCTTTCTTTGTCACAGTTCCCTTAGACTTCGTCATATTCTTGAGTATCACGTAGTAATCCCCCTTCAGCGAAGTCCGTTTCTACAAAGTAGTTTATAGTCTCGTGGCTACTTTCAACTCTAGGTGGCACTAAGACTTTATTTCCATCATTTATCAGTGCGAAGTTCCAGGGAAACATTCGTCCATGTATACTTTCAATATGCTACCATTCACTTGTCTTGGAATAAATGAACCATTTGACTTCACGAGTTGAAATACACCACCATTAGAGATGTGCTTGATGATATATGGTACTAACCAATGTGTTTTAAACTTTCCTAGGAACTTCACAAATTGTTTTTCATATAATAATACAACATCTCCTTCCTGGAATGTCTTCTTCTTTATATGCCTATCATTCTAGGCTTTCTCCCTTGATTTCCGCACTTGCTGATGGAACCTTGCTATGAACTTGTCTTCTTATAAAGCAAGTAACTACGATATCCTTTCCTTCATAATGTTAGGGTATACCATATATGTGAACACTGCAACCCTCAAACTTGGTGCAATGTACTCCATAGGCATAATTGCCTCTTTTCCTTATACAAACCTAAAAGGTATCTTCCTTGTTAATTTCTTGCAGGTTATCATGTATGCCCACAACACCGCTAGAATCCTCATATCTTAGTCATCCCCGTTCACATTGAAAACCTTGGTCAATTCATTCTCTGTAATCTTATTGAAATCTTCCATTGCTCCATGTTCCCGAGGATGATGAGGAGTGCTCTTTTGGTGGTGAACCTGAAATTCCTCACTTAATGCTTCAATGGTCTTATTCAAGAAGTGTGCCCCTTGGTCACTCATTAGAATCCTTGGGTAGCCAAATACGGATAGCATATATTCAAAGATGAACTTCGCAATAGTTTCTGCGCTCCAATCCTTCACAAGATGTTCTTCGACCTATCTTGTAAAATAATTAGTTGCAGTGATTATATACCTCGCACCAATCCTTTTCCCTAGTGAACTGATAGGTCCAACAAAGTCAATAGCCCATTTGTCAAAAGCCTACAAATTTACATGTGGTACTAGTGGCATCTCATCTCTCCTAGATGACTTCCCTATTCTATGACATACATCACATGATTGACATAACTCCTTTTCATCCTTATGCACTCTGGGCCACCATAACCGAGCTCTCAAGATTTTCTGCACAGTAGCCTTTCCTTCATAATGTCCACCAACGGCTTTTCCATGAGCTTCTATCATAATACTCTGTCTTTCGTGTTCAGGTACATATCTATGCAATATTTCATCCGGGCCCATTTTGTATAATTGTCCAAAAATCAATGAGAAATCAACTAATGTGACTAACAACTCCTTTTGCTTCATAGTTTTTATGAAACCAACTCACAAAAAGATAGAAAACATAGATAAATACCTTCAAAATAAGCCTCTTCGAGTGGGCAACCTCCATTACATTACACAGATGAACAATTCTTGTATGATACAAATGACAAAACATCGTTTCTATATATAGGAGTCTAAGGGGTCACAATATAACCAAATTCAATCTAACAACAAAAATATAAGGGCACAAAAATAACAATAGTAGGCTTATATGGGACACAATAATAACAATATGGGGATAATAGGGGCACAACAATAAAAATAAGGGATACAATGACAATAGTAATGGAGGAATGACTAATATTATAGGAACCTAACATGCCCCTCTCCTTCAAAAAAGTGTTGTCCTCAATGGTTGAGTAGTTCTAGATACTTCTGTATAAAATTCTCACCCTCCCATGTGGAATCTTCAAGGGGTAAGTTCTTCCACTTGATGAGATACTTTGAAATTGATTGATTTTGTAGCTGTCAAGTTCTTGTTTCTTTGAATGCTTCACGTTCCAATATGATTTTTCCTTCCTCAAGTTCTAGCAATATTGTTTGAACTGGGAGATTTTCACCTATAACCTTCTTTAAGCATGAAACATGGAAAACTAGGTGCCCTCGGTGTTAGAGCCTAGATCAACCTCAAGCTGAAGGGAGGCAATCTTAGGATAATCACAAACCACGCTTAACCTGGTAGCTAGCCCTACCAGGTTGAGAGAAGGCTCTCTCCTTGTCAATATCAGTTGAGACAACTGAATTGAATATGGATTTTAGGCTAGGTATAGTAGCACTTGAGCTTTTGGTTGATTTTGAAGGTTTGGTTGTTGGATCAAATGGAGCAGGCAACCTTGGGTCAGGGAAATCAACTTAGAAATGCAAGGTTTTTTGTGGGGTGAGGTAGGTAGGTGTTTTGGAACTTGGAAATGAATAAGATGGTAGGTCTAAGATTAGTGAGGGGATGAGAAGGGCATGCAAAGGTCATGAATCCTTTTGAAGCAGCTGAAAACATCAGCAACTAAACGTATTCCCAACTCAGAGCATTGATATCAATGGACTCCACCTATCTATCTTGATCCATTTAGTTAAGAAGAAAGAAATAGATGCAAATACATATAACACATAAGAGAAACTAAATAAAAAATAAGAAACAATGCCAAGACACATTACCACACGAATCCCACAAAAATAGTTGCTAAACCCTGGTTTATTTCCTTGCCAAACTGCAGAAGTGTTGTACAATGAAAGCTCAAAGCATCCACAAGAGTCCAACCTTTACAAATGACTAAGAAATTACATAATATAGGCAAGAAAACCACCTGAGCTAGCCATAAAGAGTAGAATCCAAGAGATTAGGAGTTGTTTCAACCACATCTAAGCTAGGAATAAGAAAATAAGCAGTGGAACAACTTGCCTCTAAAAGCAAGGAAACTGATACATTCACTTCCAAACCACTTTTAACTAATGTATCTACCCCCTCAAGTCATTTTACATTCATATTTACATTACATTACATCATTTACAATCATAAATTCACCAAGGATGAGAGAAAAGTCAACTGGTAGTCAAAATAGGAAAAATTTTAGAGTTTTGGGCAAAATTGGCAAAATCAGCTATATGCACAACGCCATATCCTATATGCGTATTGCCGTTTCTAGCCCACTTTTGGAGGTTTTCCAGTCCACCAAATTAGGCCCAAGATAGCTTGCTAGAAAATTCTACCTATCTAGTTTCTGGAACATCTTGAATTTTTTTATTTGGAGGTGATTTGCCCCATCAAACGTGGATTCTCCCAAGACTGCTTCCTGTGTGTGCAAAAAGTGGCAGAGAGGGAATTTTTTGATGGTTTTTTGACCTTTAGGTGACCTATATTTGCTCCAAACTTGATGAAGTTTTTAGGGGTTGATGTACTCTTGATGTTGAATCCAAATATATAATCCATTTCTCCAAAATATGTCCCAATCAAAAGTGTAGTGCACATATAATGCAATTTCCTGTGTTGTAAAATTTCAAAAAATTGAAAATGACAAAATTTGCTCAAAACTTGCCTAGATTTGGCACACGGGTCCCTCATTGGTTGCTTTGTTTGGCTAGTGTGACATCAGCCAATATGTTAATGTTATCATACCTCTTTTTTCTCTTGAAAAGTCTCCTTAATCTTGCCTTAAGTTTCTTTATCCTCATGTTGCATATCTTGTTCTGGGTTATATAATGGTGGGCCATATGCTGAAACATATTTTTATCTCTATTTGCTTTCTTGAGAAGCCCCTCAAGGTGTATGTTGATCCTCTCAAGCCATGTCTCTCGGTCATGCTCAATTTCTTGTTCAACAAGAGTTAATGGAACATTGGCCTCTTTGATCTTTTGTTTGCCTTCCTTTATCATTTGTACTTCCATGAGGACTTGCTTATCTTTCAATTTCTTGTTCCCTTACTCTAGATAATTGATGAACCAGTTAGCCCTCTCCATACTTTATAGCTTTTTCCTTGGTGATGACTAAGATGAGTATGAAGAGATTTTAAAAGGAAAGCATGTGAGGGTGAAGAAGAATGGGAAAGGGAAGTGGGGAATAAGTAAGGTTAATGAATGGTGTAGGGTTTGGGAGTAATGATAGGGTTCGGAATAATGATAGATTTTGGGAGTATGGTAGGGTTTTGGGTATATGAGTATAGGATTTGATATGTAAAGGGTTTTGTATGTAGGGTCTAGGGATTGTGAAAAAAGTGTATAGAAGAGTTCATATTTGGAGGGTTAGGGTTTAGGGAAAATGGATTAAGGGAATAAAAACATGAGAAAACAAAGAACCTTTGCAACTCATAATGGAAAACAAATACCTTTTACAAATGTATGAGAGAGTGTAGAGGACAGCTAGGGTTTAGTTTTCTTGGGACATGAAAATCACCACAATTCATGAAAAACCTTTGTTTAACTTGGAAGGGAGCTTTACTTACTTGATGAGAAGCCCATTGAGAAATTTGAAGCAAATTAAGGTGGTTTGAATCATTTTGAAGCTCTGTGGACAACTGCGTAGTGCCAATTATATGCGTAGCGCCAGTGTAAAATTACACTGGCAAAACTCCTCTGATGCGCAACAATGCACAGCGCCAACTCCCTGATGCACAACGCCTGTTGAAGACTACCTTTGGAGGCTTTCTCGGTGTCCCAATTGGGTGTCTGATAGGTCGTTGGAATTCTCATTGAGTCAGCATTCCATAACATCTTGAATTTTTCAATTTGGAGTTCATTTGCCCTGTCAAAGATCAAATCTCCCAAGACTGGTCGAAATGTGCAAAATGAGGCTGCCTAAATGTACAGTGTTGTTGCAGTCAACTTTTGAAGGTCTTCCTCAAATCCAAATCGAGCTCATGATAGCTCATTATAAATTTATTTGTATCTAGTTATCATTTGACTCATCAAACAAGTTATTTGGCCAACCAGGCTAGGAGAAATCTTGAGTTTCCCAAGGTCACTCTAGAGGTGCATTAACTCTCCTAAGGAAACTGTATTTTTGACATTTCTCTAAAACCATGACACCAGTGTAAAAAGTGAAGAAGGGTTTTATTCCTTGGCTTATTATGGACAAAAGCCTCTCTCACCTTGTCCGAATTCATCTTTTCTCGCTTAGAAACACAATTTGAAGAAAAATTGTCCCTTATGTGTGATGAATGGCTTGTTCCTTGGAATGACTTCTCGACAAATGGTGGAGACCTGATGTTTGATTATATGAGCTGGCCTCATTCCTTCTGATATCTGTCATGCCTCCTCTACTAGGATATCTCTAATCCCATAACCAACCCTAGCTCAATGGTGTTGAGTAGTAAAAAGGGTCTTTTTAACCTCTATTTACCCTACATTAATTATCAATCCAGGTATGAATTTTTATCTCAAGAGTGTACACAATCTGAGGTGGTCACTTGTTCAAGAGTAATGCTAGTATTATAGTGCTTTTACAAAAATAAACAAATGCTAGAAAAAAATTCTAAATGTAATGGCAAGAAACTTAAATGCTTTGCAATTAAATCAAGAAACTACAATAGTCATCAATCAAGGATGCAATAAAGATAACTCTTTCCTTTGTAAATTGATGCAAATGAAAATCAATCAAAGACAAGATCTCCAATCTAGGAACTAGACAACAGTAGTCAATGTTTTCTACAGTTTTAGATCTTTCTGTTCACACCAGAGCAAATTCTAGAAATAACAATTCAATTAAAAGAAAAGGAACAACAACTAATCTATTGAAAAGATCGAACAACAAATCTTAATCTACAGGAATGAATTAAGTGACAATCTTAACTGAAAGGAATTGAACAACAACCTTTAACTAATAAATGAATTGAACAACAATCTAAGAAAGGAACGACAAACCTAAGTAAGTCTATGAAATATTGAACAAAAAAATTAATCAAATGTAAACACACAGTGAATCTAGAATGATTCAATCAATAATATTATTTTATCATAATAAGCATTAACCACAGTTATAAGGGAACAACAATTGCAGTTGTAATGGAATAGTAATTGAATGAAAAACAATCACAATTATAGGTAAACCTAGCTAAATGAACAACGATGTCAAACTCTAAATGAACAGCAATGCCAATCTGTAAATGAACAACAATATCAATTTGTAAATGAACAACAATATCCGAATTAGACAATGTGATATTATTTCAGAATGAACAACATAACATTTTCAGTTGCAAATAATAATCTTTCTATTCAATTACTAGTTTGACATAACAGAACAAGTCAATGAAATGTTTAGGAACAGAAGATTACTGAATAAAGCAAGTAAAGGAAATCAAACCACAGACGACTGTAATCAGAAAATAATGATACAGAAACCAAGTGATCCACTAGGGTCGGGCCCTTAGCCACCAGGGATGCACTGCTACGGTTACTCCAGAACCAGATGACGAAACGAAAACGAAGTTTATGTATTAATCATAAAAACAGAGTTATAATCATCGCTCTTGAAAGAGAGTCGATGATCAAAGTTCAAAAATTGCAACACCAAATTCTAGAAATCCACAATAATCTACCCCCTGGGCTAGCAACGTTGTCCCTTTTTATAATGGCCAGACAGAAATACCAAAAATATAGATAGCCTTGATGTAGTGATCCATTAGGATCAAGGGATCTTGAGCAATTCACCATATCTTTAATCTTCAGTTATATTTTCATCCTCTTGCTGATACCGTGTTTCTTCTTCCTTTTCCTAGCCCATGTGCTTCGATCTCGATTTACTCGTTTGGATGTGGTTTCCTATCAAAGGGACAACAGTTGGTTTTGCCTTGTATTTTCCTTTGGAATGGCGATTTCCCATTTTCTTCACAATTAATCACAATTCCCCTTAATTCTATCATAATCCTTTATCATATGACCATCTTAGAATGTAAAGAAGTTATGATTTAAAGGAAAAAGATAAAGAAATAAGTGGTAATTACATACCTTTTCCAATGCTCAACAATCACCCAAGAAATTGTTCCCTCTGCCAACTCATCGGTCATGTCGGACCTCAAATCTCATGTACCTCAGCCTATTTCCCCGTCAAATCCAATCTTCCATCGAGTTGATTCTTTGTCGTTGATCTGGAGCCTCCAGATCCTACAGTCTTTGTCTATATCGTGCGGGTAAGTTGCTCGACCATTACTCGCGCAATGTAAGCAGTTTTCTCTCACACCCACTGGACGCGTGTCACCCAGTGTGTGGAATCGTGTTGAACTCGGCCAAACCCACTTAACGCTCGAAGTGCACGTGATATCCTGCCAGTTTTGGGTGCGGGACCCGCCTTCTGACGATTTCTGCACGGTTTTCCTGTTTTCCTCGTGACCAAGCGCTTGGGACTTTCCTTCACTGAGATTTTTTCCCTGCAATACGCGATCAAGAACTGCCTCTATTTTTGGATTTGGGCTTCTGATTTCTAATTTACGTCCATGCGCAGTCTCCATGGGCCAATGGTCAGCGTGCTTTGACCGAAGGTCCTTGTTGTTCTATGCTGGCCACAAATTGCCATTGTCCAAAGGTCATCTCTGATAAGCTTGTCATTCATAAGATTTTGAAGCCTGACACAATTTGAAACAGTCATGGAAATGTTTAAGGATCCAATTCGAATCAGCTAGTAAAACAAGAAAAATGGTGAAAAAACTTCACAAGAGCTCATGGGGTTAGCTCAAGTGTTTGCAACCATCAAAGGAAAAACTAAGGCTCTAAAATTTGGATGTAAGCCAAAATTTTGGAGGGTGTTGTAGCCGCTATAGCGGGATGGTATTTTTGTATGGTCCTCTTAGAAACCTTTCCAATGGTATATCACACTTGGAAAAACTCCTCCCGGATGAGAAGTTGTGATCGTTCGAATTTAGCAGTTGTAGTGAGGACCAAAAACACCAAATTTGTTAAACAACAAGCATCTTCTAGGTGGATCTATGGTTTTGTGTTGAAACCTATGGAAAATGTCACATAAACATGCACACTATTTAATGTTGTTTAATAGCATGCACTTGTCAATGGATCCAACTACAATCAAAAGCATGTAACATGGATAGTATGTAAAGATGTCCATTATTTTAACCTTCCTTATTGGACCAATGAAAGTTGACACATGGTAGGCATCCAGTGCTTGTTCAAGTGGTAGATCTGAGTAGAAGTTCAAGGACACATGGTGACTTATGACATGTCCATGTGGTAGTGAAGGATGACGTGATGCAATGATGAAGATGTGGCATCTAGTCATGGTGCCATGTGGCATGCTAATAGGGAACATTTGGTCATACAATAAGCATAAATATTGATGACACATGGCCCACTTAAATTGAGCCATGCGGTATGCATGACATCGTAATGATCTCAGCAGATGGACATCTAATGACCCTTAACCCCTCGATCTTACGGCACAACCACATGGGTAAAAAGGGATAAGCCCATTGTTCATTTGTTTCATTGAGGGAAGTGGTCACATTGATTGGTCATATGGTTCAAAATATTTGAGCACATTGGCATGAAGATCAGCTCACACATATTTTGAGTCCACACTAAGTGTATATATTGTTCGCTTGCGGGGGCCTGACCCAGGTTCAACGTTAATTAGCCAAACAAATCCCTACACTACTGGCCCTTTCGGCATCATCTCGCAGAGTGCGGACCGAAGTCTCAACCGAAGCAGTATGGGGGGATGCTGGAACCAAGTTTCTGCACCCTGAGATGGTTATGGTGTCGGTTTATTCCTTTTATTCCTACCTTCACGCAGGTCACTTAGCTCTAGGGTTTACCAGTCTAACTCGTTATTTCGCCCTTCAATACCTCCACGAAAGGGTACGATTGACCTTCGTGCAGCCCTAAACTCCGACTCAAGTACTTTCGCGCTGCTATGATAGTGTACCATGCAAATTCCCTAACTAGTTTAAGTGTTTTACTTATATTATCAGACAATCATAGTTAGCACTGTGTAAATAGATGTTCTTACTTGCATTCACTTAACCAACATAATTACATACATTCGTGCATCATATAAGAAATATAAATGAAATTCATACATAACATGTCAAGATGCAGTAACAGGAACAAAGACACAGAACTTGCAGAATATTTCTCTTCATTGATATCTTCCAAGTGAATACAGACTCTATCCACCCTATGCACACAATTGTAGGGGTCCACGCACTTAGTTGCTGACTTCCACCCTAGGCCTTTGTGTGCTCAGCTGCAGAGCCTCTACCTACGCTACGACTCGAAACTTAGACTTCTATTTCAGATATATTACTATCTGACTCATATCGTTGACTCCAAAACTACTTAGAGCTTAGCTCTTTTTATACAATCCCATGGTCCACAGACCATGGGTAGATATTTTATAGCCAACTTTACTTTACAAAACTAAGGACAGACAACCCTTTATGACTTACGACACCTTCACACTCCGTGACCACAAAATGCAGAGTCTTTACAAGTTTATTACAACTTTTGACCAAAACATGGGCTTTTAGCCCCAAAATTGTCCTTAGGGGATCCCGTTCCCAATAGGCCCCCAACACAAACATCATGACTCGCCCTCGAGTCACTCAGAAGGTGCGGAGATATTTGCTCGAAGCCCTTCCATCTTGACTCGTACGACCGCAACTTCAGTCGTGCATTGTGCAGCCACCTGCTTCGCATCTTCCACCGTCTGCTCAGTCACTACTCCTGCGTTGTTGGCCTGGAGCTTTTGTTGCATCGCTTGTGGAGTTGCAAGCTTGCCTTTGATAGATCCTATCACTACATAAGCCTCATCTAGCCAGAGCTTTAGTCATTCCTTCAGCACTACTTCCTTTTGCAGTGCAGCATCCACATGTTCCTTCAGCTACTTGGCCTCTTGCAGCTTGGCTAGTCTCTATGTCAGCGCGACGATTTGCACTGTGCCCTTAACCTCATCGTAGCACCATTGTACCTCGCGCACTTCCATTTCTAGTCACTGTACATTGGGGTCCTCTTACAAACTGGTTAGGACCTCAAATGATTGTTCAAACAATTGTGTGCAATCTGATACTACACTATCCACCATAACTATTGCTTCTGTGACTGCAGTCACCTGCTGCTCCTTTACTTCTGGTGGATTTGAAGGTTGGGCCTTCAACTGTAACTCTGTGATTTGCAGGTTCAACTCCAACTAAACACGCACCATCTCAATACGAGTGTTGCGCACCCCTGTGGCCAGCTTGTGGATGTGTACCTTGACTGGCTCCTCCTCTGAAATGGCCAACTCTCAGACCATTCAGCATGCCTCCTCAATGACTGGCATAATGCGCTTGCTATGATTGGTCACCTCGATCTTAGAGGCGATGGAAGAATCTCACTATAGTGCCATCTGTTCGTTGTTGATTTGTTGTTCACTAATCACCTGGAGGGTGTGGTGCTCTTGGGCCCTCAGCTCTGCAATCACTCCATTCTACAAGAGGTGGAGTGCTTCACGCGGGAGAACTACCAGGTTCAACCCTACTCCCTTTAGGGCGCTGACAGAGGGCTTGTTAACCTCATTCTCTATGGTCAGTGCTCCACCAGGCATCACAATTGCACTGGAGGCCTTCATGCGCAGCATCGCGGCAGCCTCTGAAGTGTCGATAGCCAAGCTAGTAGACACCGTGCCAGCCTGCGACGTGCAGGTCTGTAGCTCCTGCAACCCTGTCTGGATAGCCCCCAAGATGATCTACTACTGCTGCTCAAATTGTTGTAGGGCCTCTGCGGTGACATCCCTCACTATGTCACTAATATCATGCTAGTCGCCCTCTATTAGTGTAATGGAGTTCATTGATGTCTTGGTAGCCTTTGATTTCTTCCTGGACCCTCCTTTCTCTTGCTCCCTTGGGCGCTTGATGTGGGCGGACGTCTCTTGTGGGTCTATGTTGTGTTGTTTTGTCTCCTCTTTTGTCTCAAGTGAAGGCGACCTCGCGTCTTTGTCAGAGCCCCTCTCTGTCCCACCTGTCTGCTTCCTTGTCTGTTGTGTGGCCTCGCACTCTACCTGGGCCTTATCAGCGGCCTCCTTTTTCCTTTTTTCGGCCAGCCGTGCCATCTTATACTTGGCCTCCTTCTTCTTCTGTGTGGCAAACTTTCTCCCTCCCACCACCAAGTCTGTTGTAGCACGCCACTCTGTCGACCATTGATCAAGTACCGCATCAATGGCATCATCAGTTGCTAGATACGGCAAGTCATACCATTTCTACACGGGGTCCTTCTACACCCTAATGGATACACAATGGAAGTTTGCTTTAAATTTGGCGTAGCCCTGCAGGTTGGCATACATCGTAGGTGACAATCATGGTTTGTGATTGATTGCCATGCGGATGTTCATCTCCATCAAGATCCAAAAGATCTTGGTGTCCCTGAATCGCTGCGCATCCTTGGTCGCCCACAGCGAAGTGTACTTTGCTACTTTTGGGAGGTCTGGTGTGACCGAAGGGAACTGGTTGTCCTCTAGAAGCTCCCACACTACTAGCACAATTGATAGCAAGAGCCACGTGTAGTGGAACGTCTTGCTGAGCTTTTGTGATGCATGATAGTTCTCCAGGAACTCTCTACGAAGGTAGTCCGACCAGTTGAACTGGACTCCTTCAGCGCACCGAGCTGCTAGCACAATGACAAGCGCTGGCACCTCATTGGATCGACACTTCCTCATCACTTTCCCTACTAAGATCTGTGTGGCTACCTTCACAGCAGGGTCGCAAATGCTGGATATAGCATACTCGCGTGGCTTCTTCACCTGTTTAAATTTTTCTTTCATGGATTCTGCGAGAGCTTGCTGGCCACCTTTTCCGCCAAATATCATGGCCGGATTCCCTCCTATATACGGAAATCATGTTATCCGATGAATCAATCTATCCGTGATGGGTATTGACTCCTCCAACCATAGACACCCATCATGTACCAAGCACAGTAGCTTCTTGATGACCAAAATTGTCAACAACGTGCGGTTGTAGTGCGACACCCAAAGCAAGTTGAGCAACCCTGCCTTGTCTACTCCCTTTAGCCACCTTCGTGGCTCCAATGTGGTCATTCTGGTGTTGGTATCAATGATGCGGCACATCAGCTGCTTGGTCGTCAAGTGTGGGAACTTCTTGTGATCGGCCAAGTTCCAGCCTTCAAGTTTTAGCAGCGGCACTCATGCCAAGTGTGGTCCGTCGAAAACAATTTCGTCCAACATCAGAGGGGTTTGGAAGGGGGTCTTGCTCTCAACGATGTCCTTTGGTACCTTGCTCTTGGGCTTGCACAGAGGGACATACTCTGGAAACTGAGTAATAGGGTCCCCACCCTGGGCTTCAACCTCCTCCACTTCAAATCCCACATCCTCATCATCCATCAGGATGTCTTCAATGTCTTCCTCCTCCGCCTCCAAATTTATGGCCTTTCCTTTCTCTTGTGTGGTGGGTTTTGGTGGGTTTCTCCTTGGCAATGCATGCACTAGTATGGCATGTTGCTTGCCCTTTTTATCCTTCACGGTCTCTTTGGTTGGGGTCGACTTCAGTCTCTGTGTTCTCGGTGATTTAGGGACTTCGGCAACCTCTGGAGCAACTACTTCTGCCTCCATCTCAACTTCCAGCATTGATTCTTCTACTTCAGTATCTCTAACTTCTGTGGGTGTTGACATAATGCTTTCTAAAAGTGCTCGTGACGTCTCTCGCAAGTTTGCAAATGTTGGAGTCTCTTTCAAAGCCTCGAAGAATTCTCGATTCATGAGTGCCTAAGAGCTCAACAACTCAATTCTCAAAATGCCAAGTGTTTTTCGTTGGACAACCACTTGTAATTTATAGGGCATTTTGAATTCAAATTCGACCGTTCCCCCCAAAATCGGTTCATAAATGTTAGATTGGCAGTAGATTTTCAAGGATCTGAGCCATAAATTTTGTCTTAAATGTCAATCGCTCACTCCAATTGGCCGCACTTCTACCATCAAATCATGAATAGTGACTTTAATGGTCACTTTCCGGCTGACCTGTGCAATTTCTCCATGGGTAGCGCAACTCCCTTCACGATACTGCGAACCTTGTGACATTTCCTTGCTTTTCACAATCATCCAATCGCACAACTCCCCAAACCAAGCAGTGTAGTTTATAGTCTCACGCCTCCTTTCAGCTACCTGGAGTGCTAAGACTATGCTACCTTCATCTAGTCACATGGTTGGACCATCGGTGTATGGCTTCAACCGACTGCCATTCACCTTTTTGGGGAAGGGTTCTCCATTCAATTTGACCAGCTGTACTGCTCCTTCGTCGATAATTTCCTTCATGACATAGGGCCCTAACCAGTGCATTCTGAATTTCCTTGGGAATTTATCAAACTTACTGTCATATAACAAAACCAAGTCATTTACCTTAAAAGTGCGCAGCTTAATGTGTCGATCATGCCAGGATTTTTCACGTCTCTTTTGGACCTGCTAGTGAAATCCAACTAGAAATATTTCTTCCTCAAGCTCATCCAATTGTGTGAGCCTTTCCTCTAGGGCTCCGCGATCCGTCATACTTGTGAGCACTGATATGCGCAGACTAGGCACAATATATTCGGATAGGAATTACTGCTTCAACACTATAGACAAGCCTAAAGGGGGTTTGTCCAATCAACTTCTTGCATGTCGTTCGATAAACCCATAGTACTGCAGGTATGCATAGGTCCCAATCACTTCGCTGAGCATTGCAAACCTTGGTAAGCGCGTTCTCCAGCACTTTATTGAATGCTTCCACCATTTCATTAGCCTGCGGGTGATAAGGCGTGCTCTTCTGGTGATATACCTGAAATTCCTCCGTAAGCACGCTGATCGTCTCATTCAAAAAGTGTGTACTACAATCACCCATCAAGATCTGTGGACAGCCAAATCATGTCAGTACATGCTCAAAGAGGAACTTTGCAGCGGTCGCACCTATGTAACCCTTCATAGGTTGTGCATCCGATCAACGAGTCAAATAATTTGTCGCAATAATAATGTACCTCGCTCCCATCTTTCTTTGGGGCTGAATGGGTCCCACAAAATCTATCACCCATATTTCAAAGTGTTGTAATGTCATTTGTGGATTCAAAGGCATCTCATCCCTCCAAAATGGTCTGCCATTCCTTTGACATACATCACACGCCTTGAAATACGCTTTTGAGTCCTGATGGAGGGTTGGCCACCACAACCCTGTGCATAGAATCTTCTGCGCGGTCGCTCTTCCTGCGTAATTTCCTCTAGCAGCACCGCCATGAGTGTCCACAAGGATGCCACTTTTTTCAAACTCAGGTACATACCATCACAATATCTCATCGGAGCCCATTTTTTACAGATGCCCAGCAATGACAGAGAAATCTGTTGCGCGCACCACTAATTCCTTCTTCTGTTGGACGATGTATCCTTCCGGGGCATTCCCTATTGTTAGGAAGTGTATTATATCCTCAAAATGACCATCCGTGGCACACACTGCAAATAGTTGAACATCAGGAAATCCTTCTTCCAAATTAGTCAGCTCTTCCCCTATTTTGATGCGCGATAGATGGTTTGGTCTCGCGTTTAGTCATCCAACCTTCACAATAACTTCAAAATCATACTCCTGGAATAATAATAGCCATATGCAGATTCTCCCCCCCGACACAAGCTTACTGAGCAGGTACTTAAGCGTGGAGTGATCTATATACATCTTAAAATGGCCACCCAACAAGTAGTGCCTAAACTTCTAGAGCACATACACCATTGCTAACCCTTCGTGCTCGTTGGTGGAATAGTTCTTCTCTGCTTTAGATAGTCTTCGTCTTGCGAACGCGATAGGATGGTCCAAGTCTCCTCCGCCAGCCTATGTCAGTACTGCTCCCAGTGCTATACAAGACGCGTCGACATGTACATGAAATTCCTTCTTCCAATCCGGGAAGACTAAAATCAACGTGGTGACCCTCTCCTCTTTCAATACATCCAAGCTCCTCTTATAGTCCTTGTTCTAGCAGAATGTGACATCCTTCTTCAACAATTTATCCATAGGCATGGTGATCTGGTCATAGCCTTTGATCAAATTTATGTAATATCCCGCATGTCCTAAGGTAGCGCACAACTACTTCACACTCATCGGCGCTTCCAAGTTCAGTATCATCGCTATCTTCATAGGATCTACCATCAGTCCCTGTTTGCAAACCACATGGCCCAGCAAGGTCCCAAAAGGGACACAAAACAGACACTTCTTTAGATTGAGTGGATCTGGTATCTTCGACAAGTATCTAGCATCAGGCGTAAACTGGCAACATGGTGTTTCACCAACCCAAACACTATCCAATCATCAAAGTATACTTCCAGGAACTTATGAATAAATTCCTTGAATGCAGCAACAACTACGTGCAAGAAAATCGCAGGCGCATTCTTCAATCCAAACGGCATTACAGTGTACTGAAAACAACCCAACTCAGTCACGAAGGTTGTCTTTCTCATATCCTGCGGCACGATTTTGATCTGGTGGTACCCCGAGAACCCATCAATGAAGGAATATGCTTCTTGGCCATCTACATTGACCAACACTTCATCAGTGAACAGAGTCGGGAAAGGATCATGTACGCAAGTGTCATTCAACTTTCTGAGATGCAGGCATATCCTTATTTGATCCTTCTGCTTTTTCTCAGGTACCACCATTAGGCTTACCCAATCAGATTCTTCCATAGGCCCAATGATGCCTGCCGCGAGCATCTTGTCTAGCTCTAAGTGGACCTTCTCCTTATACTTCGGATTGAGACGGTAAGATCTTTGCTTAACCGGCTTTGCGTCAGGCTTCAATGTGATCTTCATAATACCCAGGTCCCCGATTATCCCTTTTAGATCTGTAAACTTGGTAGGGAATAAATTTTGGAATTCACGGAGAAATTCAGCAACCTTATCCATCGTCGTGTCATCCCAGTAATCTCCAATCTTCGCGAATTTGGGTTCAACCTCCACACCAATGTTTACTTGTTTCGTTTTCAGCAGCACGGTTATATTGGGATTCTCAATCTGTGGTCCTTCAACCTCACAGTGACCTTCTATTTCAGGGATGTTAATCTTTCACAGATCCTCATCCTTCTCTTTAGTGGTTACATTATATCATTCCAGCGCGTGACTCAGATGAGTAGCCCACTCAGGCTGAATCAACTCCAAATTATCTTGTGGTATCCTAAAGATTGTTGCTTTCACCTCTTGTAGCACCTCATCAATACAATCAAACCCATCTTCAAAACTGAATGTCATTATGAATCCTTTGCGCAGAATATCCCATTCACCTGTACCATGGCGAAGCTCTATTTCTATGTACCAATTCATCGGGATGACGTCCAGGGTGTGAGAGAACAAGTGCACCAATTTAGGTTGAGGCTTCTCTCCATAAGCCTAAGCCCACTTGGCCAAATGCGTGCACGGATCATCCTACCCATCATACTTGTCTGTCATTCGCACCTTCGGCTTTCCAAATCGTGTTCTTATCATCCACCTACATTCGCGCCAATCATCAAATCTTCCCTTATGCGTACCCCACCATCTTGCGAGCGTAGCGTGCAGTGCCCATTCCAACGCCTGGAAGAGCTTCTTTTCTGGTACCTCCCTCTCAAATGCATCCAAAAATATATCTACATCATTCAGGCCATCATAAGTAAGTAGATTTCTTACCCTCGATGACACACCGCGTAGCGACCGAGTAATCATGTTGCAGCTTAGTGTAGTCACCTCATGTAACCGATTCTTCCAGCACTCTAACTCTTCATCCAAGTCTGAGGTGCAGGAACTCTCATGATCCCATGTAATTTGTCCATCCGTTGTTGGATTCACCCAATCTTGGTCTCACGGGTTATCTTATAGATACAGTCCAGATTATCATCACTCTAATAATCGTGGACTGGTTCAGTATAACGCAATCCCTCAGTAGGATCTAGGGGTACTATTACGCAAAGCGACTTCTTCTCAAATATCATCTTTCGCTTCTTTAGATTGATTACCCCATTCATATCAGTAGCCCAATCAATTCCCAGGAGCGCAGGATAGGGGTTGTTGTCATCCAGAATTTCTATTACTTCAAAGTTAGCCACCGCACTCGCACCTTCAATATCCACAGTCACCCTCTGCAGCCGCCCCATGGGGATGATCTTTTGTTGGTTCGCCATCCTTAGCTAAATCGGAGACCATTGCAGCGTGGGTCCCCCCATCCATTCCCAAGTTTGCGTCAGGAGGAGGTTCGCGTCTGATCCCAGGTCCAAGATAACCTGATCCATTTCATACTCTCCTATCTGTGTGGTCAATCTCATCTCCCGTCCCTTCCTTATTTTATGCTTACCAATCTTTCGTAATACGCACAGCTCACCCGAAGTGTTTCCGGCGCATCTGTTTATTAGCTCCTGTATCCCCTTCACAACTTTGCTATCGCACAGTAACTTCATGCACGTCTCCAAGAAAGTTGTAAGCATAGAAGGGTCCATCTCCTGATCAGGATTATCCTTGCTCCCTATAGTGGAAGCCTCAGCGAAAAGCTCTTCTTTTCTTCCATGAAGGTTTCACGTGTGTGCTCCAAATCAAACTCAGCCTCCTTTGTCAGAGCTTTGCGAACCCATGTACTGTCTTCAGGATGTTTCCCCTTGTCATCTCCTATTGTGATTCCACTTCAGAGCAATATATTCACGTTTCGAACCTCTTCACGTGGCTCAAACCTCATCATCTGCAGGTTCTGATTCGGTGGAGGTGGTAACACCCCTTTGTTACGTATCCTGGCTATTAGCGTAGGACACTTCCATTTCATGATCAAACAGAGTGCAATACTTGCACGACAAACATGTTGGGTTAGTGCAATCATGGGCATAGTGTCCTGGTCCTCTGCAATTGTAGCAGATTAATTGTCCCCGACCCCTGTCATGTCCTCCTCCACCTCGGCCTCGTTCACGCCCCTAAAATCCTTTTCATGCCATCCTCACGCTCTAGTCAGGGGGTCGCGTTTCTACCTGAACCCTATAGGCTGGAGTTCTATCCATCATCAATTCATAACTCCTGCAATTATGCTCATCATGCCCTACTGACCTACAAAAGTTACATAATAGCTGTTGCGGTGTCTGTACAAATTTTTGCAGCAAATGACAGTTATCCGTGGCATGTTTCCCTGCTACCTAACATATAGCGCACCACAATGCAGGCCCTACACTTGGTCCTGTTTGAGCTTCCGGCCTCAAAGGCACCAGTCCTCCTCCTACAATCTAGCTCACAAAGACTGGGCAATGGTCTTTGTGATGCCCCTGGCCCTTGAATTTCAAGCACCATACCTCTTCGCACACCTTTGGTCAAATTGTTTTGTCTTACTTCAAACTTTGCATTTCAAGGCAAAGGTTTTTCAACTGCGCATGGATCTGTTGAACCCCCAGATTTGGATCTTGCATCAGGGTTTCATGCAGTCTCATTGTAATCTCCAAGGCCTCCCCATGAGTGTTATCTTCTGTTGTGACAGCACAACCCTTAGGTGTGGCAGTAGCAAGGCCACAAAATATTTGTGATGCTGCCCATCTATTAAGTTCATATTAGCTTCGCGGATCTTACACTTCAACCTCTGATCTAATTCCCAAGGTGTCTCGTCTGGCTGCATCACGATCTCCTTGAACCCCACAATCGACTGTGCCTCAGGTTAAGGCCTACCTAATTCTCTATTCAGTGTTGTATAGATGTCTGCCAATCCAGCATTCGGGCTATCATTAGAGTACTTTATATACCAGGTTGGTGCGCGATCCTGCAGAGCACTAACCAATGTTTCCTTCTTCATGTGATCATTTGTAACAACCTGACCTTCCCATATGGCTTTCACGACGAATTAGAACTGGTTCAGGTTCTCATTTCCCAAGCCTTTGAACAAAGGTAGCTTCATTGAATTTTCCATACTCAACTGCGGTGGTGGAGGTGGTACGGGTGAAGTCACAGGCGATGGTGGTGAAGTTGGAGGTGGTATGGGTGGAGGTGGAAGTCGAGGGAATTCTTGTCTTATCAACTAAATAACACTTTGTGGAGAAGCTTGTGCTATCCCTTCTTCTTCACCTCGCAAAGGTGAAATAAATGGACTATATTCAAGACCCTTTTTTCCTTCGTTCATGTAATTTTTTCCGCTTCGCGTAGCCCCGAACATCAAGGTAGTTGCATAACTTGCTTTTCGCACAATAGCATTTTAATCCAGGTATTCAAATATTTTACGTACTAACCTCGTGGTCCTTTGAAAAACCGTTGCTCCACCTCGCTATAGCTAACTGAGGTATCGACCATGAATTCAATCACAAATCCTCCTATGATGCAATCGAGCCAATGATAATAGTGCGGGCAATCTTATCCTTAGATGCTTCCAATTTTTGTACTAGCTCTGGGGTCTTAACAATAGGACCGTCAAGTTTCCGCCTTCCTTGGCTATCTGTTATTTGCGATCCACTCATATAGCTCAACCAAAAAGGAACAGAAAAGATCTCGTGGATCTCTGTATACAGGTACTTTTCCAGCCACTGTACCTTTGTTAGTCGCGGGTTTTTGTTCTCCTGCGCCACGAATTCATGGATCTTCTTGTCCAACCAGTCTCTGATCTCTTCCTTATTTGGATTCCAGTGATACGACATCACACATCTCTTATGCGGATTCTGGTCCCGGCAATGGAACCATTTGTTGGCTTGTGGGGGCCTGACCCAGGTTCAATGTTAATTAGCCAAACAAATCCCTACACTACTAGCCCTTTTAGCATCATCCTACAGAGCGCGGACCGAAGTCTCACCTGAAGCAGTATGGGGGGATGTTGGAACCAAGTTTTTTCACCCTGAGATGGTTGTGATGTCGGTTTATTCCTTCTATTCCTACCTTCATACATGTCACTTAGCTCTAGGGCTTGCCAGTCTAGCCTGCTATTCCTCCCTTCAGTACCTCCACAAAAGGATGCAATTGACCTTCACGCAGCCCTAAACTATAGCTTAGGTACTTTCGCACTGCTATGGTAGTGTACTGTGTAGATTCCCTAACTAGTTTAAGTGTCTTACTTATCTTATCAGACAATCATAGTTAACACTATGTAAACAAATGTTCTTACTTGTGTTCACTTAACCAACGTAATTACATACATGCGTGCATCATATAAGCAATATAAATAAAATTCATACATAACATGTCAAGATGCAGTAACAGGAACAAAGACACGGAACTTGCAGAATATTTCTCTTTATTGATATCTTCCAAGTGATTACAGACTCTATCCACCTTGCACACATAGCTACAAGGCTCTGAGCACTCAGATGCGGACTTCCACCCTAGGCCTCTGTGCACTCAGCTGCAGATCCTCTACCTATGCTACGACCTGAAACTTAGACTTTTGTTTCATAGCTATTACTACCTGACTCATATCGTTGACTCCAAAACTACTTAGAGCTTAGCTCTTTTTATACAATCCCATGGTCCGTGGACCATGGGTAGATATTTTATAGCCAACTTTACTTTACAAAACTAAGGGTGGACAACCCTTTATGAATTATGACACCTTCGTGCTCCACAACCACAAAATGTGGAGTCTTTAGAATTTTATTACAACATTTAACCAAAACATGGGCTTTTAGCCCCAAAACTATCCTTGGGGGATCCCATTCCCAACATATATACCCAACCGTCGAAGAAGGGAAGTTAGAGAATCAAGCAGATCATGCTTAACAGAAGGAGGGTGTAGCCTTAGTGACCAGTCTAAGATAGTGTGGTTTGGAAGGTTTCAAGGTCGAAACCCCATGGCCTCTTTTTGGTTCTATTATGAAGGTGTTATGATTGGTCGCATATGTTTTGATGTGGCTTGGAAATTCTATGATTGGTTGTAGCTTTGGGACTAGATCGGTTATGGCAACAAAATATTTTTGATGCAGAACCTCTAAGATTGTTCATATATGTTTTGACATGGCATGGAAGCTCTGTGATTGGTCTGACATGGAAGTTTAGTTATTGGTCTTATATATTCTAACATGGCATGGAAAATTTGTGATTGTTATGATGTGGAAGTTCAGTGATTGGCCGTATATGTTCTTACATGGCATGGAATATTTGTGATTGGTCGAACACAAAAGCTTTTTGATTGGTCGTATATGTTCTGACATGGTGCAGAAGATATATGATTGGTCTAATGTGGAAGTTTAGTGATTGGTCATATATGTTCTAACATGGCATGGAGCTATGAGATTGGTCTGACATGGAAGTTCAGTAATTGTTTGTATCTGTTCTGACATGGCATGGGAGCTTTGTGATTGGTATGGTGTGGAAGTTCAATGATTGGTCGTATATGTTCTGACATGGCATGGAAGCTCTATGATTGGTCAGACATGGAAGTTAAATGATTGGTCATATATGTTCTGACATGGCATGGAAGCTCTGTGATTAATCTAATATGGAAGTCCAGTGATTGGTTGCATATGTTCTAATGTGGCATGGAAGGTAAGTGATTGGTTTAACACGAAAGTTCAAGTATTGGTCATATATGTTTTGACGTAGCATGGAAACTCTATGATTGGTCTAACGTGGAAGTTCAGTGATTGGTTGTATATGTTCTAACATTCCATAGAATCTCTTCTAACATAGATGCTTCATGACTGGTCAAAACACATCAAGTGACAAGGAGTTCAATAATTTTCCCTGGTTGTAGACATGTAGTAATGAAGTAGAGTAATGCAATGTGGCGAGGTCATCAATTATTTAAGTTGCAGCATTTTAATCTCAACTTAGCAACATATTAGCATAGTTTGTTCGTTGATATCCTAGCCACCATGAGGTCTATAGTTGAAGCTCAAAGGTAGGACTATTTATATATTTTTGTTTATGCCAAAGAAATACCAAAATTTTAAACATTTAACCAAACAATGATTGTGATTTTGTAGAACACCTACCCGAATCTGGCCAATTTGTAGAATGCGTCCTAGAAGGGATCAATCTATCAAATGGTATAGCTTCCTAATTCTTATATGGATCAAATTAGTGCAAAACTAACTTGTGAAAATTAGGTTTTGGATGGATTCTCTTGCAATTTGATAAAGGGAAGCTACAAATAGTTGTTGAGCACAGAGAGGTCTTAGTTATTGGTTATATGAACATGTGAATAGGTATCTAACATATGAAGAAAAGGAAAATTGGTTTAGTTATAATTTTAACTTGTGGATCCTATCCAAAATATTGTGAAAAGTGGTCCACACCCGTTGAAGAAGGTGGGTGACTTAAATGAGGTTGGTGTCTCAATCAGGTTGAAGCCTATAGCAAGTTGAAGCTTGCACATTTTCAAGGTTGGTGCCTCAATCAGGTTATAGCCTATTGCAAGTGGGTGCTTTCACATTTTCGAGGTTGGTGCCTAAATTAGGTTGTAGCCTATTCCAAGTAGTTTATTGCACATCTTAGGGGTGGGTGCCTCCAACAAGTTGATGCCTAGAAACCTATGTAATTTAATTGAAGAAGAATAATAAATATAATTTGTGGTTTTCTCCCACAAGGGTTTCCATGTAAAATCTTGTGTTCTCTTGTGTTGATGTGATGATGGCTTCTTGATGCATAGTTTCATTCATTGTTATTGTTATGTGTTGTCACTGTGGCAAACACCCTATGAAAATTTTCCAATACTTGAATTTTATAGCCTACTATGGATCTTGTGATTAGTATTTCCATAGTCACTTCTTGGTCAATCGATGCTTTATTAAGTCTTTAAGCTTGCTTCTGGATCATAAGTGTCGAATTCACCTCCTCCCACATGCTCAGTCTGTAATGGATTCATGAAAGCATTCCTTCATGCAAGCATGAACAGGCGTTGCACAGTGCACTAAGATAGTTCCAGTGCAATGTTCAACTCATGTGGGAAATCAATGCGCATTGTCATTAATAGTCCCTCACTTTGTTTGCGATCGTATTTCTATTTCGATGACTTTCTATAAATTATCGCCTTTTACACACTTTCATCTTTGAAAGTGTCATTTTCATGCTTACGACTATCATTTTTTCTTTTTTTTCACTTTAATTAGTGTCACTTTCATGTTATCCTCATCCTAGCATGTCTTGTTTTTACTGTCGCTTACATATCGCAAGTGTCATTCACACTTTTTTTGTCACATCGCAAGTGTTGTCTTCTAGTGTGGGAATTGTCGCTTATAGCGTAAAGAGGATTTTTGGATTGTTTCAAGTGGAAATATTTGTGAAAATGTTTTTTTCTTATCATGTAGACATTTTTTTCACTCATTTCCAAACTTTCAAGCATTGTCGAACAAGTGTCACCACTTTTGTCGCAAAGTGTATCTTTTGTGTCGCATTTGGTAGGAGTTATCGCAAAGTTGTTGCATTGAGGAAGGACTGTTGTTCATATGTTCTCAGTGTTCCTTGTTGTGTCATAAAGTTATCTAAGTGTGTGATCATGCTCAGATTCTCTCTTTTGCTCATCTTCAACTCACAGATCCAACACTCAGTCAAACTGGGAAAACTCCCCGACCGGGCCACTCAACCTCATTCTACAAAGCTAGAACTACTCACTGCATAGTCTCAGCCCTCAAGAAACACCCTTGTCCCTTGGTACTATGCAATGCACAATATATACCTTGCAAGACTACGCATTGCACAATCACAGTGCTCAAGCCCAGCCTCTAACCTCCAAAATTTTGCAATCTCTCTCTCCTTCCCAACTAGAACTGTGCATTGCACAATCTCAAGGCTCAAGCCTCAACCTTGAGCTCTTGAATGGCACAATTGCTTAATCTCTTGGCCTCCTTTACCTTCTAGAACTACGCAGTAGGAAAACTCAATGCTCAAGCCCTCAGCTTGGCTCCTTCAACCCCTCAACTATGCAGTTGACTTGTCCATCCCAGCTTGAACTACGCAGTGTGCAGTCTCAAGGCTCAAGCTTGGCCCTTGACCTCCTGAGTTGCACAATTGTGTAGTCACTAAGCACCTCTCTCGGCCTTCCACCTAGTCATAACTTAGTCAGTGGTCATCGTGCAACATCTTAGACTAGGGATTTTTTGGACTGATGTCGTCTTGTCATGAGTGGATTGCAAACACGGGTATTCTATCATGCTATGAAAGGATGAGGATGAAGGATATGGATAAGGAGACCATGCTAGAAGATACCCTTGTAGCTGCAGAGACAAGTTGATCCATCAAGAGAAGACAAAGGGACATCGGTTTGCAACAACAGCTGAAGACCAATACCACATTGGAGACTCCTTATCTTCAAGTCATGAGGAGGAGGAAGAAGAAAAGCATGTTCCATCTTTCAAGAAGACAGAAAGGAAGTAGCAGAAAAGAGTGACTTGACACTGCCATGTCATCATGCAGTCCATGTCACCAGTTTCCATGTCATGTCATGTCATCAGTCATCATGTGCCACATCATTTTGTGGAATATGTAATTCAACATTAGAGAATGTATTCTAAAAGTGGAAGTCCAAGAGTCATCCATGTAACATGAATATTCATGTAGGAAGTCAAAGAGTCATGGAGAAGTCAAACAGTCATGAGGGTAGTTCAAGAATCACAAAGGAGGTGAATGGTCACCTCATTTGTTATACATACACCCTCATTGTACAAGCAAAGAAATTTTTCACCTTGACTCCTCCTACCACACATTGGAGAGGAATATAGTATTTTTGGAGGAGAAAGTGACTACTCTAATGCTCCACTATTGGGGCTAGTGGTGTTCATTGTCTTGATGTATCTTTGAGTTTTTACTTAATTCAGAAGCTCATTGAACCAGCGCGCTTTCATGCATATGTCATGAATATTGTAAGACTATTATTTGAATGTTTGTGATGTGTGTTGCTTTCATCTGTATTTAGGAAATTGAACTATTTTGGTGGCTTTGGTACTTATCTTGTTGAAGGTGTGTTGTATTTTATTTAACAATTGTTGCTTCCTTGTTGAAAATAGCAACAAGAAATGTTAAAAATAACATCAAGAAAAAAAATCCTAATTTAATTTGTCCTTGAATTAAATTAGCAATTAAATTGTAATTCTATTCTCATAGCAACTTGTAACAGTTAACTAATTTAAGTTGACTTAGTTGGCTCATTAAATTCGATTTGGAAGTTTATCTAGAGTAATGTAGAGTGATTCCTAAATTTTAGGGGTCCGTGTTGATTTCTTTTGAGTTGTAATTAATTAGCTCAATCTAACTGAGTTATAGTTTGTTAAACTAGTTCAAACGATCAGAAGAACTAATAGGAGGTCTAGTAGTGGGGAGCAACTTCAATGAAACTTCATTGCTCCACCAGTTAACTGAAGAGTCACTCATAAATAAATCGTGCATGTCAGTTTAGAGGAAGACCTAGTTGAGATTAGAGTTCAGGGACAGTGTATTATCATTTGTAGAATTTTCTAAGTTGTACAGATGGTGCATGCAATCAATAGAAGGCCTATGATGGATTGAGCAGTTATGGTGAGGGATTTTCCCAATTAAACATGGGATAATTCTCTCATGAATTGTGCAAGGAAGTAGGGACTTGGCAGGCAGCAGAATTGGCTAAGTGTTGGCTTGAGCTGGTTTTTGAAGCAGAAAGAAAGATTGTACTGGTGCAGAGATTGTTTGGGTTGAACAAGAATTGTATTTTCTTCTTAGATCTTCTGGTTAATGCAATATATATAGTGGTTTTGAGCAGTTTCTTTCCCCAAAAAATTATTGTGTTATGTGTGATTGAAATTCTTCCTTTTCAGCTTAGTTTTTTCATCGATCAATTTTTGTTTCCGTCGATGAGTAGAGTAGATTCAAGTATTTTATTTTATCATATTACATAAGCAGTTTGAATCTACAAGTAAATATCTACATTCCTTGTGAACTATTTCACTATTTTATCAATGATTCATTCATATGTATATGCTTGTGTGTCTTTTCTAAATTAGTACTAGTACTTGTCTTTAAAGGACCCACTTTTCTCTCCCTTTCGTTAGAAGGACCTTGATACTTTCTGCAGCTAAACATTTCACAATGAATACTCACTTATTGATCTGAAAAATACATTTGTATTACTCTCTTGTGTTGAAATTTGTAGCTAAGGAAAATCTATAAGAATATATGACAACCGGTTTGATCCTCTGGATGGGGCTCCTATTCCAAACATTGTGAGGTTTAATTGGGACTTCACATCAAGGAGACCCCCTTGGTTGATGGATTTATAGCCAAGGAAAATCTATAAGAATATATGGCAATTGGGTTGATACTTTGGATGCGGCTCCTATTCCAAACAGTTGAGGTCTAATTAGGACTTCACATCAAGGAGACCCCCTTAGTTGATGGATTTCCAACACCGTCAACAAATGGCGCTAGAAGGAGGCCTAGATGGCAAGTTGTACCTATTCAGTTTGCTTTGAATCTCTTTTCCAAAATGGATTTACCCCAAATCATAATCCCAAGATGTTTTTCTAAAGAGCTTAATCTTACCATCCATAACCTGTCCCAATTTAATTTTGATAGCGAGGGTGAATTAACTCTTTATGAACATCTATTTCAAGTTGTCTATTTTTTCCTTTCTAATGGAATACATTGCAAGTATGTCATGGCTAGATTTCTTAGCCTCACATTTGAAGGTTGTGTTAAGAGATGCTATCATACATTACCCATTGCTTCTATCCATTCATTCAACCAACTTGTGAAGGAGCTTCATAAAGCATTCAATAGGTATGATTAACAGGATGTTCTTAAAAGAATCAATCAACTAAGAATGAAGCCTAATGAATCAATTGAGGATTTTTCTTATTGATTCCTTCACCTTTGTTATGAAATTCTGGGAGAAGTCACGGATTTGGATTTATTTAAACAAAATTTTAAGTGTTTGGTTCATATCTCTTTGCATGGTGAATGTGAACATCCTTATGTGAAGGAGGAACCTACTACTCCTTTTGTTCCTTGTCCTCCTCCTTTTCCAGTCTTGATGTGGGTGCCTCCTTATGATGATAATAAAGTTTGGAAATCTACAAATCAAATTCCTAATCCATCTCTTCATCCTCCTTTCGCTTTTCATGATTCAAATCTAATGAAAGAAACCTCGGAATGGCTCATGTATCCTAGGGTGAAGGTTAATCCTTTCATTCCTCAAGATGACATTAGCACTCTTAACATCATTCTTGAATCTGGTTCCATTGAAAATATTACTTCTTCAAGGGACATTTGTCATCCTCTATCATCTACATGTCATGACTCTACATATCATGATTTGCTTAATCAATCTTCTCTACCAACTAACTCTTCATTCTCTCTTGATTTTCAAGTTTCCAATTGAAAGTGTGATCAGATACAAGGTAGTCACATTACACTGGTAGAGGAAGAGGAAAGTGAAGAGACTTTTGTTCTCTCTTCCCTTTTTCAAAGTCCCCCATTTAAACATGATGTGCTTCCATTCTTTGATGATTTTCAATCTGCTAATCTTGGTAGTGAATCAAACGTAATCAATTCTTCCAATCAAACTGTAGCCTTGGGAAATGATCATTCTGATGATGATGACTTTGTTTATGATGTGATCACGAATGCCTAGGTGCATCAATTTATATTTTAGTTTCTCATAGATATTTCAATTTAAATCTAGAATCTGATTCAGTCAAAGAAGCTGTTATCATCGAAACTTCCTCTTCATCTCACTATCCCTTATGCTCTACTATTTGCAATGCATCTATTTGCGATGAAGATGCTTCATGCTTTTCAAGTTCTCCATCTTATGAGTTAACTTACCAATTGACACAAGGTAGTGAGATTATCCATGACATGAAAATAAATAATCGAATCATTGAGTATTCTTTCCACCCCTCATCATCTCTTGTTTTGCATGAAGACAACTCTTGAAATCAGCGTGCTTATGAAATTTATCCGATTCATACATCTCCAAATTTGCGATCAAAATAATCTTTCAATCTGAGTAATCTGGTTGTTGAAGTTGTAAAATCTGTCAAATCAGTGACAGAGATGGATTCCATCCATTTAGTAGTGGTCCCATTGAAATTATAGGAAGTAACTATCCTCATGCCATGCATTATCTGATTCAATCGTTAGAAAATGATTTTACAATCCTTGAAATTTCTAAGACTTGTCATGAAGTTTAGGCACTTCAACTTCTGTTGATGGTTATGTTAGGATTTCACGACTCTGGTAAGCCTCCTGAACTTAGTCAGATCTGGTTTCTCTCGCATAATTCTTCTCTTTGCATGGTTTCACTCTATGTAAATTTATTTTTGAAAAATATTTGGTATTTCGGATGTAATTTTTTGAAATTTCAAGATTTGGTTTCTGATGGATTCAATATTCTATTTCACATGATTCATCTCCATGAAAGGCTCTTGTAGTTAACTCGGGTTTGGAATTTTTTTCTCTCATAGAGTCAAGGAATTGTGAAGTTGATCATTTCAAAGACTATCTTTGGATGAAGGAATCAATGCTATCAGGTTCATTTCTTAATAGTCAACTCTTGGTTTTTCTTGCAAATGTTATATTATGAATCTTTCCCTTCATCGCACCTGAAATCCTCTTGAGTGATAATGAATGCACAAGTTATCTAGTGAATTAAATTCTTCTTCTCTCATGGTATCTTGATTGGTTTCATATGCTTGTTGTACTGGAATTCATTTTCACTTATTTCGATGATTACAATGCTAGTTCAATATGTTATCGATTACAAGGAAATGGGTTGTCATATCTATCATGTGAGTAAGATGATTCATTTGTTCAAGGCATTCGTAAATATGTTCAAATTGATCCATCTTTGAAATTGGAATCTCATGCCATAAAAATTCCATTTCATCATAATATCAATTGTCGTTCATTTTATCATTTTCCCACTAGTATATCCAATGACAGATGTTTTACATCCTTTTATCTTCATGGTTTAGCATTTCATCCTTCAAGTATTATTCAAATGGTTGAGGCACTTCATCCTTCGCTGATGGTCATGTAGGGTCCTCACTGTGTTAACAAGCCAACTGAATATGATCAGATCAATTGTCTCTTAAAGATTCTCATCATGAACCTGTGATTCTAATTGACAATTAATGGTTTCAAGGATTTTGGGGTTTTTAAGAGGATTGTTTCGAATTTCACGATCCAATCTATGATTGTGTGGAAGCATCTTTATTAGCAATCTATTTTTCTAATAACAAGTTTTAGTCTTTTCTCATGCCTTCTAAGAAAGATGACACAGATGAAGATGCAATCACAAGAATCTTTCATGGTTTGTCTACTTATAATGATCAATGTGTACTAGTTAGAAGTAGTGGCTATGTCATATCTTTCTACTAATAGGAAAGACATTTTACTTGGTGTGCAAGTTATTCAAGCTCTTATCTTTCGTGTGGCACATTATTTCATAATTATTTTAATTGCTTGTATCTTTGTAAATGCATGTCAGAAGCAACTACGGTGGCTTCTTTGGAAATTTCATTACATGTGACCCCAACCTTCTAGCTGGTTAGATTAGGAGTAGATATAGTTGCATATTATTTTACCTACACATTCACCCTACATTCATTATTTGTAGTTTTTCTTGTGTTTTCTCATTTTGGTTTTGCATCATCTTTTTTATTAGCCTCCTTTTGTTTTGTCCTCCTAGTTTTATTTCCTTGTTGTGTTTTGCCTTTTATGTTTTGTTTAATGAGACTTTGCATGAAGGGTGTCCTATTTGGGCTCAAAAGACAATGTGGTAAAATAGAAAAGGACTTTGTGACACTGCAACTTTTGCCTAACTCTTCGTCCCTCTTCCTTGTCTTGGTTACACCTTTTGGTTGATGATGTTTCGATGGAAAATATAATCCTTGCATAAGTAAATCCTTGTGTCGAACCATGATCTTCAAATATATTCTAGAAACCTCATGCCTACACTCAGGTCTTTATGTTTCGGTGTTTTCAGGCTGATCCAATCAAGTAAGTAAGGAAAAGTGGAAAATATAATTGAGCAAGCCAATATCATAGATCTTATATATGCTTCTCAGAAGGGACAACATATTTTACTCTCAATAAGTCGAGATCCCTCTTCCACACATGAAATAAATAAGTGTCAATGCATAGTCCTATATAAAATAAATAAATAAAGGTGAAAGAAGAGAAAGGCTTTGTAACACCCTCCTCCCATATCTACCCAAGCAATCGGCCAGTCAAGGTAAACATACGATGAGAGGCTACTATGATATGATTCAACCTTCTAAGTCACATTAAGGAAGTATAACCGATGGAAACACACCATACAAACATCCAACATCATCAACAGAACCCTCAGAAGACAAGTCATCCACTCAGACAGCTTGTCCCTAAGTCCCACTATTGTTTTAGGTCTCTTGGGCCATATTCGCTCTCATGTTATGGGCAAGGGAGTGACCAACAACCTAAATTCACTCTCATAGGCCTTCATGCCAGTGTCTGTGAACCAGAATTGTCAGTGTTGTGCCAACGACTCTGGGATTTGAGCCACTTTTTTAGGCCCAAAGCCTAGGTCATTGCCTAAAACTTAATCATCTCCTCATATCAATAATTTAACATGGAAATGATATCATTAACTAAAATACATGTTCAAGTTCTTGACTAGACCCCTACTAGCCATGACAGGCATTTCGTCAAAACTATCATCGACATGTAATCTACACGTGTAAATAACAAAGTTAAGTGTAGGGATCTCATAATTATCTCAGAATCGCTATGAGCCATTTTTATCTCATTCCATTCGTCACAAAGTGTATCTTTTGTGTCACACTTAGTAGGAGTTGTCGCAAAGTTGTTGTATTGAGGAAGGTATTTTTTTCATATGTTCAGAGTGTTCCTTGTCATGTCGTCAAGTGATCTAAGTGTGTGATCATGCTTAGAGTCTCTCGCTTGCTCATCTTCAACTCACTGATCCAACACTTAGTCAAACTGGGAAAACTCCCTAACCGGGCCACTTAGCCTCATTCTGCCCATCCTGAACTGCATAGTCTCAGCCCTCAAGCAACACCCTTATCCCTTGGCACTGCAAAATGTGTAGTCTCTACCTTCCAGGAGTGCGCACTGCATAATCATAGTGCTCAAGCTCAGCCTCTAACCTCCAAAACTATGCAATCTCTCCCTCCTGCCCAACCAAAACTGCACATTGCGTAGTCTCAAGGCTTAGTCCTTAGCATTGAGCTCCTGAACTACGCAATTGCACAATCACCTAGCCTCCTCTGCCTTTCAGAATTGCGCAGTATGAAAAATTAGTGCTCAAGCCCTCAGCGTGGCTCCTTCAACCCCTCAACTGTGCAGTTGACTTGTCCAACGTAGCCTGAACTATGCATTTTGCAGTCTCAAGTCTCACCTAGCCCTTGAGCTCTTGAGTTGCACAATTACACAATCAATGAGCCCTCTCTCAGCCTGCCACCCAGTCACAACTCAGTCAGTGCATCATCATGCAGAATCTTAGACTAGGGTTTTATCAGACTGGTGTCATCTTGTCATGAGTGGATTGCAGACACAGGTATTTTATCATGTTATGTGTTGGGCTTCATCATTGATATATTCTTCTACCATATTTCCTTATCTTTTTATTAGTTTTCTAATATTTTTATGCATATAATATGGTAATTTGTGTAATATGGATTCTAGGAAGAAGTCAATAAGATTTTTATCATTTTATCCTTTAAAAAGTTGATTTAAACTATGGAAAGACGCAATACACTTATGAGTTGAACTAATAATTGACAGGGATATCGGATGTTGTTCCCTAGAATAGTCGAAGGAGAACAAGTTAGGTGGAGTTGTGAGGGTTTGTTATAGCCTTATTGAACGAAACCGACTTTCATCATGGAAATATCAATTGAAGAAACGAACTTGGCCTGCTATTCCAGGGAAACATTAGAGATTTTGTAATTTGAATTAAGCATCCTGAGAATCTAAAACAAACTTGAATGTAATATAAAAATAAGGAATTGAACCTCGATAGTTTAGTTGGAATTACTGTCATTTTGATATATGTTATAATTTTTATAGACATCTTTTGTAATTTGTTTATATTAATTTAATGGATACTTTCGCAGTTTGACCTTAACCTATTGCATTGAATTAGCTCCAATGCAGTTGAATTCCATATATCTTGGGCCCAGTCCTAGAATGACTACTGTCCTTTATTGTGTTATTAAATTTACGTTTAGCTTTCATTCCTTTTTTTACAATCATTCAATTTATTTTTAGATCTAATCGTTGGTTATTGGATTTGTCATTACAGTATTAGTTTTTGCAGTAATTACAGTAAAAGATCATAGAAATGAATTTATTATAGTTAGCTCTTGAGTGCTATATGTTATGTTGTTTCTTACAATTAATGAAGAGTTGTTAATCTTGAAGATTCACTATTTCTTTCATCAATTCATTTATATTCAGACTGTTGTTCCTTCTTGATAGATGTCGTTTCCTAGGAAACAGCTCTGTGTTATCAGGATTATTTCAATATTCTTGATAGAGGATTTAATGCTTGCTTCATAATTTTGGTAAAATATTTAATGCTTTGATTCTTTTAGCAGACTCAATTGTTTATACTTAGAAGTTTTGAGTGAATCATTCTTTTCGGTAGATCCTAGTTGTTCCTTGTATTCACATGCATTTACCTTTTATTAAGGTTAGATATATTAGATAACATTAACACTATCTCTTGCACATGTTGTATGGACAGCCTTGAAATAAACAAATGAAGCTTCAGATTGAAGATTTAATGTATAAAGGTTAGTTGGTCTTTTAGGAACAACTAAGCAACCCAACGCTATGATAGGATGAGGATGAAGGAGATGGAGAAGGATACCATTCTAGAAGATACCCTTGTAGCTGCAGAGACAAGTTGATCCATCAAGAGAAGACAAAGTGACATTTGTTTGCAACAACAGCTGAGGACGAAGACCACATTAGAGACTCCTTATCTTCAAGTCATGAGGAGGAGGAAGAAGAAGAGCACGTTCCATATTTCAAGAAGACAAAAAAGAAGTAGTAGCAAAGAGTGACTTGACACATTTCCATGTCATCATGCAGTCCATGTCACCAATGTCATGTCATGTCATGTCATCAGTCATCATGTGCCACATCATTTTTTCGAATATGTAATTCAACATTGGAGAATGTATTGTAAAAGTTTTAGTCCAAGAGTCATCCATGTAATGTGAAAATTCATGTAGGAAGTCAAAGAGTTATGGAGAAGTCAAACATTCATGAGGGTAGTTCAAGACTCACAAGGGAGGTGAATGGTCACGTCATTTGTTATACATACACCCTCATTGTACAAGCAAACTTTTTCACCTTGGATCCTCCTACCAAACATTGGAGAGGAAGATAGTTGTTTTGGAGGAGCGAGTGATTGCTCTAATGCTCCACTATTGGGGCTAGTGGTGTTCACTATCTTGATGTATCTTGGAACCTTTACTTAATTCATAAGCTCGTTGAGTCAGCACGCTTTCATGCATATGTCATGAATATTGTAAGACTATTCTTAAAATGTTTGCAATGTATGTTGTTTTCATTTGTACTAAGGAAATTAAATTATTTTGATGGCTTTGGTACTTATCTTGTTGAAGGTGTCTTTTATTTGCTTTAACAACCATTGCTTCCTTGTGAACTATTTCTCAAGTTTATCAAAAATTCATTCATATGTATATGCTCATGTGCCTTTTCTAGATTAGTACTATTACTTGTTTTTAAATGGCCCACTTTTCATTTACAGCACCGTAAACATTATGTTACACTACTACATGGTTAATTATTAAATAAATGTTTTAAAATGATAAATTTTCCATTACACTAATTCACACCCCACCCCTTAGTGTGATATTTGA
>APFE031700951.1:0-24898 GCA_000404065.3 Pinus taeda | reverse complement strand
CAGAAAAAAGTTATAGCGAAAATGCCACGATGACCTATTTGGAGCAGCGAAACCCTAGAACTTGGCTCTGATACCAAAATGTTATGAAACCAGCTCAAGAAAAGATAGAAAAGATAGATCAACGCCTTAGAATTCAGCCTCTTCGAGGGGGCAACCTCCTTTACATTACATAAATGAACAATTCTTGGATGATACAATGAAAAGACCTCCTTTCTATATATAGGAGTCTAAGGGGTCATAACATAATCAAAGCTGACATAACAATAATAATGTGAGGGCACAATAATAACAATAGTGGGCTTCTATGGGGCACAATAGTAACAATATGGGCACTACATGGGTACATCAATATAATAAGTGGGTTGTACTAATAACAATAAGGGGTTACACTAGCAGTATAGGGGCCTAACAGTAGCACATATGTGGAGGACTCTTCCTTAGTAGGGCTGCAGAGATTAAGAGTCGTTTTGGTGGATGGTTAAGGGCTATTGCAGCATGACCAGATGCCCTAACCAGTCACAATATAAAAAGTAGTGAAAGCATACAATTGGGACAACATTTATGGCATGACACAATTGATGGGACAATAGCAATACAATTGGGACAACAACTGTGTCATGGCACAATTGGGTAGCAGCTATGATGGGACAACAACAATAGCCAATTGATACAGCAGTATGGTAAGCAAGATGCATGGGAAGCATGTTACAATGACAACATGATAACAACAATGTTAAAATGATGGCATGGTACAACAATGTAGCAATGGGACAAAAGCAAAGGCATGCTTACAATGAAACAGTAGTATGGTAAGCCATGTGTAGTAAGCAAATGGTGGCAAGCATGGTGCAGTAAGCACATGGGACAATATGGAAAACATGGTGCAACAAAGGAACATGATGGTACATGATGTAGTACAGCGATGGGTACAATAATGATTGATGAACCATGATGAGATGCAACATAGTGATGATGGGTGCAGCATGGTGCAACATAATGATAGGCAAAGGAGTCACCTTGGAGAATCAGTTGAAGCAGCGTGTCTTCATCCGAGTTCAGCTATCTCATGTATCATCTTCTTAGAGATGATCTATGCTCTTATTTAGATAAGTCAAACTGTTGGTTCTGTTGTAAATGTACTATCTCTCTCTGTGCTGAACTATTGAAGAACATATAAGAATAATTGATCAAGGGTTTCCCACATTGGGGTTTGTCGCTGGCTAGCACCACATATTGTGTCCTCTTGTCTTGGCGTGTCTTCTATGATCTATGCTTACATTCTATCTGCAATTTACTTTAAATGCTGATGTGATTGCTAATTTGGAAAAGATATTGAGCTAACTATGAAAATTGAAATAAATTGCTCTAAGCATAGAACATACCTAAAATTAACATACTGCAAATCACACACTTTCCGACCGAATTGCATATTTTTCCACTGTTGCAAACCTCTGCGCTCGAAGAATCACGGTGGTCGAAGATGTGAATTTTGTCACATAGGACACAAATTTCTAGAGTTATCATGGAAAAGAGTTCAAATTCTACAAGGTCAAGGAAATTTTGGCACCGATGACTTAAAAATTACTCAAGTGGAGACAACATGGTGAATGATGATTTCAAATGATATTGGAAGAATGGCAATGGACGATCATAAGTTTTTGCAAATTACGCCTTCCAAACCAATGTTGAAGGTGAAGGTTACAACCTACTGTAGCAGAGCTAGTGCAAGGAACCAATGCCGTATCAAATTTGTTGTTAAGTCTCCAATACTATATTAAATGTTGGGGAGTGCTCCAACCTTCACCAAATCATTGCAACCTATGATACTAAGATGTTTAAGGCTCAAACAACGATGCCTAGAAGAAAAAGTAAAGATAACACAAATATAGACAATGAAATACAGAAAAAACAACACAAATTTCGTTTGCTGCCGCGTTGCCCCCGCGAACGATAGGCTAGAAATGAAGCTCTGAAGATTTGACCCTTGGGCTTTGGCTTCATCGCACATAATCCAACGTCACGTAATTCAACGTAATAAATGCTATGGAATTGTGGGACACTTGTTCAATATTCTGTAAGGGGCAATGAATCTGAACAGTGTCATCACTACAAACCTCACAATAGAAATGCCTATCAGCATATATATATAATATATATATATATATATATTATATTTAATCTCATATTTAATTATTTTTACTTCATTAGGGTGGAAGAATGTGTAAAATTGTCTTGCATTATGGAAAAGCTCTGCAACAAATCAAATCTTGCACCTGTAACACCCCTTAGAGAAAAGTGAATATTTCATTCACTTTTACCAAAATGACTTGGTAAACAATGGGCTACATGGAAATCCTAGTGGAATTTAAAATGTTAAATTATTTTAATTTTATTTGAAAGATGGTTATGGCTAGCCAAGGAATTTATCGGGAGTCACTAAGTGAAAAAGTTTTCACTCACCAGACAGTTAGAAGATTGTTATTCCTCTCCCTAGAGATAAATAATCTCAGTTGGGATAAGGAAACCAAGCGGGGAGAGGGGAGAAAACTGAGGCAACATTGAAGTCTTGGTACCTGGTTGGAGGAGGTCAGAGTGAGGAGAATGAAGTTGTAAGCTTTTGAACTTGCAACAAGATGCTTCCAGTTAGAGTATTCCTCAACCAGTGGGTGGCGTGTGGAATCCTTAAGACAACCTTGTGAGTCTGTGCGTTCTTGGGTTGGACTGGCAAAGTCTTGATGCCGTGGAACAAACCTTGTTAAGTCACTGTCTGTCAATTGTTCTGGGAGTGATAAAATGGCACCGCGAGGGGGGAATTTGGATGGAATTTCTAATCTCATTGGTTGGGAGGAGTGGTCTTCTCCTAATCGCCTAATTTAAACAAATAAGTATTTTGTGTGGTTAAGTTCTCTTTCAGAACAGAAAATGTTGTTTCAATTGATAGTAACGTATTAGAAACCTTATAAAGGCCCTGCTCTAAATTACTTGTGGTAATGGATTATTGTATCTCTTATAAATCTAGTAAATTATGAAATTGAGCAAAAGTTCTCCTGCAAGTATAGTAACATTTAGGATAAAGAATAGTACGTGCTTGTTAAAGAGTCTATAAGTTCCTTTTTTGAAACTTTGAAATTTTAAAAGCTATGTAAATAATCACAGCATAGAATGGGTTAACTTCCATCTATTAGATAGAAGTCTATCCTCGAAGCTATCCATATTTCCACATGAATATATCTTAATAACTAAATTTGTTGTACAATACTATGCAAAATTTACTATAACATCAGTTGGTTGATCTTTTTTTTTTTTTTAAATCTATAACTGAGAAAATGAGGAAAACTAATAATAATGGGCTCTAGGGATAAACTTGTATGAGAATTGGGTTAGATCCCAAGTCGAGTCAGCGAAGTCGAAAACCCAAAATCCCTAACTCGTTATAATAACATTTAAGAGGAAACATTACTATTCAATACAAACTATTCACATTGGTAGATATGTGCTACACTTAGAATGAAATACCAAATTGGACTTGTTAATAAATTATAAAGAAGAATGAGAAATATGTATTTAACCCCGTTAGAATAAAATTGTCACAATAAGGGAAAAATCTTCTTGTATTAGCCACACAATCTTCTGATAATCGATGCTAGAAATGGTAAAGGCACACAATTACATATAAACCAAAGCTGAGTAATAATAAGAGTTTTATCGAAAAACTGTGAAGCAGTAAGACCAAAAATAAAGATATATTATACACTCTTTTGTGCAGGGCTAGAATTGAATTTATTGACTAATTATTTCTGAATAAAACACACGCGAAAGTATAAATCCTAGAGAATAATACAGAGAAAATTAAATAAATAAGAAAGTATTTCCTTATCAAACGTATTGCATTATTATTATTTCTACGACTAAGCCATCCAACATTGGACCATAAAGAAAGGAAACCAGGTTCTCTACAATGGGTTTTGAATAACATGCCATATTGAGACTTAAAAAAAAACAATAGGTATGTATATGAGACAAAACTTGATTCTATTAAATAAAACATGCGCGATAAAGAATTGTTTTGGCTAAAGGCCGTAACAAATATCAACTGAAACTATAACATTTTCATCTAGAAGTGGAAGCATCATAAATATGCTAATTCAAGGTAAAATTAGGAGTACATTAAAAGGCTCAGGGCTGAAGGCCAGAGGGAATTCATATTTCTCAACAGTTAAACCCTGGTATAAACTCTAGAGGAGTTTAATAACAATTCGATTTATACAATCACTGAACACTTTCCTTAATTACTACATAGGCCACTCAAGCAAATAATACAACCCTCAATTCAAGCTATAAAGGAAAACTACACCTATAGTTGATGGTCGATCTAGACCCATATAATGAGATGAAAACATACAAAGGCCTAAGGGAAGTAATTAGAAAGGGTGTCAACATCGAAACCTTCAGTATCAGAACCTATAAACCTTGAAAGGAAGTGAAGTTGCAAGAATAACAAGCATAATAGGAACAGATAGGGTCAAACCTAGAAAGACATTTTCAGCAAAGGGCAGTTAGTACCTATTATAATGGCAAGGAAAAACTAAACGCACAAAGCAGTAAAATACGAATTAAGAATAATCCCTTGTAATATCCTCAACATAGTCACCCTTCCCAGTCTGGAAGACAAGTCAAATTCAATGATTTAATTAAAGCATTCTCTCAACAAGATGAAAGAAACATTAGCAAAACCCTAAGCTCATGACGTTGAAGAGATCTATTTGCCCTGAATCGAGCAGCAAAGCAAAGAAAAATCCTAGTACGCAAAAGGAAGTTAATTTTTGGCATCTCAGGCTAGTATGCATCTAATATTGTAATAAGATACCCTATCGTAACTATGGGAAGCAGAGTAAAACATCCATAGAAGTTATGACAAAAAAATAAATTGAACAATAGAACATAGGTGAAAGCGTTTATTTATTGCCTTTGTGAGATAACCAGAGCATTCACTAAGTTGCAGGATTGTGTTTGGCCGTTTGCAACAGAGCTCATCTAGTGGACTGAGGTTTTGCAAATGAGCAGGAGAGGTGCTGAGGGGAGGTGCGGGGTAGTTACTCCCCAAAGAAACTGACCCAATTTGACCATCTGATTGTACCCTAACCTCTCAATGGCAGATCTAGTGACACTTAACCCTGCCAAAGCAATGCCACGCAACATTAGAGCAGTCTAGAACTCAACCTTGGGATGGGAAGACCCACATCTTATATATGTATCATATTCACATGAGATAGCGTGCAATGGAAACTACCAATCCAACCTAAATTAATGGATGCCACCAATATACTATTAATTATGTGACCAAACAGTAACCTAGTGCACATTGTTAGGTGTATAACCTCTTAACATAAAAACCTATGCTAGACATAAACCATTTAAACAACATTGGTAAGTTACAATACAATGTAATTATTATTTATGAATGGTAATGGATAATAACTGAAGTATTATGTTTCACGTAAAAACTTTAAAAAATGATGTAATTGGAGGATGTTACAAGTGGATACGAGCTTAAGGGTTCAACACTATGGCCTATTTGAGGGAAAATAGTAATACCTTGTCTGGTGTTCCATAAAAGAGAGAATCTTGTCATCAGTACATTGAAATAAATTCCATTATGCATCAAGTTATTGCTAAAGTGTCCTTACCTACAAGAATTGTTATATTGGGTGCCTAGGAGAACAAAGAACAATATGGCATATTTATTTAATAACACATGACAATTAATCGTATCCTGTCACTATTAGATAGTGAGTTGGGGGAGAGAAGTTCATGATTTATGATGTACAACAATAATTCTTATAATACAAATATGTTTAAAAAGGAAAATCAGGGTGTTACATGTGATTTCACCTTGGAAAGTTTGGGATTATCTAAACAATGATTACATGTTTCTAGTTACAAGACCCTTCTATTAATTATGTTTCGATATATAATTTCATGAGATTAGTAACCATAAAAATGTTTAAATTAAAAATCTATTATGGATCGTTAAAGAAATGATCTCCTCACATATATACTGGATGAGTAACTAAGAATCTGGATGAGGTAGTGAATGAAGGAATAGAAAATAAGTATTAAAAGAATCTATGACCTATTAACAATATTTAGAACTAAATCCTATTGTGAAAATTGCTAATGTTGAAATTATTATCCAACCTGTAGGTTGAGTCTAACTAGTTATAAAGTGTTTTGAATGGGATTAAAATACTACAAGAAGTGCATTAGAAGATATTGGAAAACCTATAATACATAAGATCAAAACTTAAGGTACTGAGAAAACCCTATCTGGCTACATGTAATGATAATTTTGTCACAACTGAGTTGGGTATAGAACATTTATGATGACAAAATGAATGAGTTAATCAGAATCATCTTGAGTGATTGATGGAAATGGTTGGAAATCTTCTACCAACTAAGCTTTAGAAACTAACATGGTGAACAATGAAAATAATGTTGAAATATTATTATGTGTATAACCTAGGAATAATATATCCTAATACAATAATACTCAACCGGTATAAATTAGGTTAGACTTCATGAGAATAAGCTAATAGGGAAATTAATAAACTGTCAGTTGAAGAGTTTCTTCATGAAGTGAGTCATAAAATAATAGTTACAGTGGAGGGATAATGGCGCAAAATTAATAAGTCACGAGAATTATTTATTGTTTAAACTAGTAATTTGGAGGTGAAGAATGATAAACTATCATAACACCTTGCTATGAACAGAAACTAGAGTTGGGTTTAGTAAAGTGGATAGTGTATTTGGAATTTTGACTTGGAAAAGACATAGTAATGGTATCTGGGTCACTTCAAGATAGAAGCACTTTAAAACAATGTTTTTAATAATCCAAAGGTATTTTCTTACACTAAATTTAGCAAGCATTAAGTGAGTGAGGTTAGAGTTAATAACAAAACATGGAAATTATTAGGAAGGAAGTGCAATGACTCCTTGGATATAGGAAAACAACTCGGACAAATTTTAAATTCCTATATTTGATAGATGGGGAGGGGAGTCCAAGGTTTTCATGAGTTATGGACTTGTTATGTCGAATCATGGAATGCTTTGCTAATTGGTCTAGTTTATCATCACCTTGTGATTAGAAAGTTTGAATTGATTAAAAATAAGACAACAAGAGAAGTTTGACTTATTAAAAATGAGTGATGATTGTAATTTTGTTATTTAACAATCTGATCTGAAGTGTAAATAGCAAGATAAACAAGAATAAATGCATATTTAACTCGACCATTGTTGGACTAATGTTTTTCTTTAAGTTTGGAAACAACATAAACTGGAAAAAGGGACTATATAGAAAATGTTTTGGGTGACTGGCTACCAGAACTGCGTAAAAGGAAGTCTACGCTGTCTGGGAGGCATGATTGGCTGCTGGAATTGCATAATGCACAATCCAGGTTGATTGCTGATTGTTGGAATTGCGCAATGTGCAATCCAAGCTAACTGCTATCTGCTTGAATTGTGCAATGCACAATTTCAGCTGGGAATGACTGAGGCTTAGTGACTGCATTGCGCAATTTTTCTGGGCCAGCAACCACTATCCCTCAAAATTGCGCAAAGTAGGCCCGAGGAAAAACTGATGGGCATAAATGTGCATTTATGGAGGGGAAGGAAAAGCCTTCCCTCTCAGGATTGCACAATGCTGTCTTGGTGAGGCAGAGTCCGGGCCAAGGTTACCTAGACTCGTCGACGGGAAACTGAATGCAATTGTGAAAGTGAATGCATAACAATACTGAGTGTAAGAAGAAGTAAATGATCATGCATGCAAGCAATGAATGAAGATTCAGAAAACCGAACAACATACATGCAAGCAATGAATGAAGATTCAGAAAACAGAACAACATGCTGGGTGAAGCAAGTCGTAGAATTGGCGAACGTTCGTGCATGTGACAGCATTGAGATAGCAACGAAAACTAAAACAATGCTAGTACAAGCTAGTATGCATGTAAAGGATAGAAAGTGTTCAAAGAAATCAAGCAAACAACACTCACACAAGTGAAAACAAAAAAAGCGATAGAAATGTTGTAAAAGACAAGTTGAGACCACTTACCTGTGAATAGCTGAGCTGGATGTGTTGAAGAGTCCTAGATGTGTTGTGGGATGTCAGAGATCCAAGGTCGATGTGAAGAAATGATCTCTGAAGCGTTGAATAAATAAGTTTGGAGCTCATGACACGCATGCCACAAATCTAGGAAAAAGCGACACTTGGAGGAAAGATTCTAAAACGATCTTTGCATGTAACCTCCAATGGCTAAAAATAGCTCCTTAAAATCTAGGGATGCTTTTTGCATGTTTCTTTTTCTATTCTGGGAAAAAGTAACCCATGCATGCAAGTCAAGTTTCCTTGGTCCCGAGTGGAACTGGTCAAACCAACTACACATGCAAGAGCCTGCTCAACTGCTGAGAGAAAATGAGCATTTCTGGAAGGGAGTTGGGTTGACTGCCTAGGAGATTTGCGCAATTTCTGGGCAGAGCATTTGACTACTACCTAGGATTGCACTGCACAATTTCTAGGCTGAGCAACCCTGCTAGGAGGAATCACACAATTTTCTAGATGAATCTTGACTAGAAGAATTGTGCAATTTTGGAGTCTAATAGGCTTCCAGACTGAATTGCACAGTTTCTGGACGGAAGGCTGGTTTCCCTCCAGAATTGCACAATTTCTTGAGTGAGCTGGTCAGCCTGTAGCTAGACCAAGTCCAGAGAAACAACCAGTGAGGGGAATGCATGAATATTTGATAGACAAGCTTCCGTTTTGCAAGAAAATCACTGAAGCTTGTGTACTTGATGAAGCAAGACATGATGCTGTGAAAGGTTGGTAGGGAGGCTCCAAAACAAAGCTAAGGAAAACTTTTGGAGGGTGGTTGTAGCCACTACAACACTTGGCGACACACTGGTAGAAATCCAGTTCTCTTAATGGACCTTGTTTATGAAAAACAAGTTTAACACCTTCGGAAGTATTGTTTAGTTCTTAGTTCGTCTTGGTTTAACACTGCCCTAATTGTAAGATGTAGCTTCTGCTAAGCTCTTTGTCGATTGACACACATTCCAAGCCAGGGAAACACAATTGTTTCGATTTGGGTTGAGAGGTATATTGGTGCACAAGAAATATAATTGTCAGAGTCTTAGTTTCATCTCTAGTGTTGCTCCACCACTAGTAGGCCTGGACAGTACCCCGATGGAGTCACGCAGGAACACAAGCATCACTCCGCTACCGGCGAGCCTGGCTAGTACCTCAGCGGAGTTACTTGCATCAACTCTCTGTACAAGAAGCCTTTCTCTTCTTTCGCTTTATTCATTTTTCATTTTTTGAAATTTCACTTTTCATTTTTTTTATTTTTTCATTTTCACAACTGTGCATAACACTTATTCATTTCAGAGGCGGAAGAGGGATCTCGACTTATTGAGAGTAGAAGAGGTTGTTCCTTGAGAGAAGTAGTTTATTAAATACCTCTGATGTTCTTGTTAAGGTTTTCCCCTCACCTTACTCTACTTGACTGAGCTTACAAGGTTTAACCCAAAAACAACCGACTAGAGTAGGTGGCACTAGTTAGCGCGTAGGCATTGTGTTTTCACCAAGGTTCACTTCGAATAGTACGTATTTTCCTTCGACGTATCATGGACTAAAGGTAACAAGTTCATCATATAGAGGCAAGATGACAGATAACTAAGTAGTGATAGCAGTAAAAGACCTCTTGTACTTTACCCATCTTGTGTCAAGAGTCATACATGGTTTCATGCGAAACTAATCTACAAACAACAAGAAAATAACAACAAAGAAAAGCAGAAGCAGAAGAAAATTTGAAAGCAAAGTGAATAAGCAAACAAGCAAGAAGACAAATAAACAAACAAAACAAGTAAGCAAACAAGCATGCAAGAAAACCAATTGAAAGCAAACACTACTCCTACTCCTAAGCTAACGGTGCATGGGATTGATCAAGTGAAGTGATATTTCCAATGTAGCCATTAGTGCATTGGTTGAGCCATGTTGGTGAAGGCTTGGTCTACGAGCAACCTGGTTGTGCGAACCAGCAAACAAGAAAAATATAACAATGAAGACAAACACACTTCATGTTTAAAAGTGTCCATGGGACATAAGTGAGTACAAGTGCATGACATGTGGTCTGTGGAATTGTCACGGTGTTGTGCGACACTGTGTGAAGCTTTGAAGAATATGCATACTCTTGATTGTGACATGCGGGCAAACGAAAGGAACATAGACAACTTGCATCATGCACGCACGCTTGCAATGTAAGATTCCTCCAATGCATGAGTGATGGGATCGTGCAGTTCGAGTGGAGGAAGCATGATTTGTGTGTGAGATTGATCTTCAATGCATCAGATGAGTGATGAGGAGCCTCAGGTGATTGAAAAATTTCCTGATCGGAAGTGAAACTCACCCCAAGAGGGCGAGGGCTTGACATAACCATCAGTTTGGGCTGAAGTGCCTCGACAATCTTGGGTGTTTTGACTTCATTGTCAGATAGATCATCATAAATCGGTGGCTTCAAAAAATAAACTAAGATAGAATCATGATCATGATTGAATATGGGATTAAATGGATCATGACAACCACGATCATAAAAATCAATGATTTCATCAGCATCCTCATGATCTGATGAATCAAATAGAGGGTTAGATGAGAAGGGAACAAATTCATCCTCTGTGTTTCCAGAAAAGGCAGATGAACAGTCAAGTGGATTTTCAATGAATAACTTATCCTCTCCAGGACTGACATCCAGTGTGTCCTACGAGTGATCAAAAATTGGTGCATCCGTAGATGAAGATACATATGTGAAATCATGGATGGAAGTTTCACTAAAGATATCAGGGAAGAATGGAGGAGGCTCCAACAAAAGGGAGTCATCCTTCGTTGAGTGTTGATGCTCAAGCTCCTAGTCATACTCTTCATGAATGATAGGGCATGTTGGTTGTGCAACACCAACTCTGTTAGTGGCTTGTTCCTCGTTCACAAAAAGTGTAGAGTCTAGAATGTAATAACACAAGACAATATCACCTGGAGTATTAATCGAGTACGAAGACAAAGGTTGTGGAACAAAATGAATGTGACAATTCGATGGACTCACAACCAAATCTACTTGAAAATTAAGTGGAGTGATGTTGGGAGGATGTGACAGCTGAAGAAATGTGTGAGCATGATCTCCCACATCACTCTGCAGTGGTGGAGATGTTTGATGAGGGGATGGCGGATAATCACTTGTGATAGTGACCGTATCCATCTGTGATTGTGCAGCTCCATTACTGAAGAATACAGAGCGAGGCTTGATTTCAAACTTCTTCTTGGGACGAATAGATTTCTTAATGCAATACTCGAATCAGTCCCAAAGATAGAAAAATTTCATCTGGCTCTTTGGAGTTTGAAACTACAAATCACGAAAGCGCTACCAAAAATCCATAGGCAATTCATGCAGAGCCTTCCGTTGTTGTAACAGTTTTTGGTCAAGATGGTACGGATCAAAATGATAGAAAGTTTCTTCAATGAGATCACAGAAGTGCTCAAGTGAGTTCACGTTGTTAGCCTGTAGGCTGAACAACCATTGGTGTGGAGATTCACGAAGTCTGTATGCAAGAAGCAAACTGACCTATTCGTCAGAACATCCATCTTCCTCATGGAGCATGGAAAGAAAGTCATGTAAGAACTCAGGCCATGCCACTTTGCCTTCACCAGCATATGTGTATGTGGACAAGAGATCGAAAAAATCCCTCTTGATGGTAACAGATTCGAAATTCGAAAAACATCGTGGAGGGAGAAGAGTGCAAGAATCCATGATACATATGCAAAGGTTCAAAATAGGATGAGAGGACACATCTTGTCATCTGGCCCTCCTTCTAGTGCCATAAATGTTGCCGGCGCTGGACCCGTCAAAATGTCAAGGGATCTCCCCGTTAAGAAGCCCCAATTAGACCTCAAACCATTTGGTGTAGGAGTCCCAGTAGTGGGTTGTACGATAATGCCTTGACCGCGATTTCGCATAGAGGCAAGTAAGATAACTCTATTGGTAGCAAGGGTGTGACATATGCAGGGAGTCAAGGAATGTGCATGAGAGGTTCTAACACATGGGGGTTGAGACGAGTGCGCCCCTTACGAAGTTAAGAAAGGAACACACGAGAAAAGATGCACCACAACATGGAAGGAAAGTTAGGTAGCAATCCAAAGTGATGGTTAAACCAAAATCACATTTAAGAAAGATTCATACATACATACACAGAAATAGCTATACATGCATGCGTAAGAAAACAAATACATATATCATTTAGAGTAAACAGATAGCTGAAATACAATATAACATATGCATGAAATGTGCTGGCTCTTGTTATATTAAGAATTGTAAGTTCCAGTCATACAATACATCCATGTCCAACCACTAGTTCTGACAGGGGAACATTACAGCCACGACTGCTTGTTCCTCCAAAGAGATGTACTAGCTCTGTGTAGTGGAGAAGCCAAGGCTCGTTACAATAATGTCCAAGCTCTCTCTAAGATAGTCCTATCAAAAGCTTGGCTAACAAAAGCCTTTACAATGAGTTATGAGGGACTATTTATAGCAAAGGGTGAGGTGACCTTTGACATTCCCCTTTGTGACAATTCATCTACCCTCGTGACTCTTCATCTACTCTATGACTGTTACGTCTACTATCGACACTTGAACTTACACTTGACAATAAGTTACATTACAATGCACATGTACCCATGTGAGACAAAATGACTTGAACAAGCCTTCCTACACATCACTATGACTCGGACAACTATTGGAAGACCAACTCTTCAACATCTTCATTGTGATTGACAGTAGCGAACTGATGCCAAGATCGGTAGTCCTTGTGCTCCAAGGTGAAATCTTTCTGGAACCTGATTCTCGCCTCCATAGAATCCGGGTACACTACTCGGGCTCCTTTGTCCAACTCGTTTGAGAGCATGCGCATTATTGTCTTCAATGCTGCCAAACCAACAACATACGTGCATGATGTCTGCATTGATGGAAAAGTCTAGGCTGGTGGCAATGCACATCAACTTGTCAAATTACAAGTCAAGCTCTAGTCGGACTTATGCCTTTGTCTTCGCTTGGGTGTGAGTCTCAATAGATGGGATCGCATGTGCATGCACCACAACATCCATACTCTTGAATACATGTGGATGTGAAGCCTGTAGACTAGTGATGAGCTGCGAGAGCTCTTCATAGTTCCAAATCTGACTCCGGATGCGTGCCTTCAGCTCGACCACTCTGGGCTTCATCATCTTAGGCAAGTGAAGCGGGGCTCCCTTGTATCTCATCGTCCACATTTTCATGTAATCAACAATAGCATGCACACTTGAGAAGATAGGTGCTCTTCTAACATATCGTTGTTTCCATTTGTTGAGATTGACAACTGCCTTATGCATGGTACCAAACTTGGAATTTAATGCTCGCATAACTGTGTCAAGGGACAATACTTCATCTAGTATTTCCTTCTTTAGTTTAGCTCAGGTGGACATTGTCACCAACTCTCTTCCTTTCTTGGCCGTATGTAGCTCCTTAGCCATTCACTCATTCTCAACTATCAGAAAGTGAACACTTGAGCTAGTAGCTTCGACATATGCTCTAGTGGCATTGGCTAAGGCCATTGGATGTTTGCGCACGTCAATCAAGATCACTCATTCTTGATACTACACAGGAGATGTATGATCCTCCGGAGTTGACACTCTGCGAGACTGCACAACTCTATGTTGAGACTTGTCAAATGAGATGTTGTTCATCTCTCCTTCTGGATGATCTCCAAGGATCACAGTGTCTCCTTGGTTACTTGGGACTTGTTCATCTTTTGGATGTAGTGAAGCTGGTGGGTTGACCTCTTGATGGTGAGGCATGAGGTCAATGTCCTACTCTAGATCTTGTTGCTCCATGTCCATATTCATTCATTCAAGCACTCATTCTATCTCCTTAGCGAAGTCCTACTCTTGCGATGGTTCACCCTGCTCACCTGATGTCAGTTGTTCTGATGAGTCCACTACCTGTACGGGTGTTGTTTCATCCATCTGCACATGTTGCACCCCCTACTGTACCTGTTGCTACTGCATTTCCCTCTCCTGTTTGTGTAGCTCATGTTCCTTTCGGAGTTGCTCCTTCAACTCATGCAACTCCTTCTCTGTTTCCTCCATTTTCCATTTCTCCCTCTACCTTTGCGCGATTCACTTATCAAGTTGTTTCCTCTTCACCTCTATAGCCATAGCTACTTTCTCTACAAGTGCATCTTCTCAGAACTTGCACCTTTTCTCTTCCTCCATGCGATCGACAATCTTTCTCTTGCCCTTGTCGGGCACTGGTATGTTCACCTCTACTGTTGTTGCTGCTTCTGGTGCTCTCCGGGATGCTACTTCATGTTGCTTCACTAACTACTCCACAGTGAAGCCGACCTATTCATTGGGTTTGGAGGGACTGTATAAATATCTCAATGGGTCCTCCTTCACCCAATGAAATGCTCCGTGGATCCAGTTGAATTGTACTCTTGTGCAGTGATCTTTCACAAGACAATGTGGGTCATATGGATTGTAACTTTAGAGGCCGAATGGATACTTCTTCATCTGCTCTGCTTTGACATCCGCATGCTTGAAACTTCAGATCTCATATAAGCGAATGCGCAACGTAAGAATGGGGCAAGATGCTTTCTTCTTCTAGTGCAACCTAGTTGTCAATCCTACTGAGATGTGATATGCTACTTCTTGCATGACGAGCACGTCCAAGACAAACTTCAGTAGAACATGCGGAGGCTTCTCCCAACTATACATCTGTATGAAGGTGCCAGATGGTGAGGCATACCAATCAGCTATGTCTATCAGTGCCTCCATTGCTACCATCGACATGCGGGGTGGATCCTGTTCAAATATCATCTTGTAAACCGGGGTGACAAAATGATCGGACAATCATGTGACAACTCCTTTGAAGCTGCATTCAGACAAAATCTTACAATAAATATTCACAATAGTCTCCACCAGTGACCATGCCCACTTCAAGCCTGGAAACTCCTGTCGGGCATAGACTGCATCCAAGATGTAGGCAGACATGCAGACCAGTTGCATGGTTTTCCCTCTTTGGCCAGTTGGTCCAGTGTGATCACCCAGCTCTGTGGGAAGGTTTCCATAATTTCTTGGCCATATAGTCGACATGAAAATATGACCAAGTATTGATACACGTTCCTCATTATCTTCATCTTGTAGATCTGGTTGGGTGTCATCCTGAATCTCGCTAACTCCTTTACCCAGTTCTTCAGAATATCTCTGGAGTTGGCATTGTTGCTGGGTAAACTGAAGGGAGTCTCCATGATAGTCAGGGGCTTCGACATCTGATACATCTCATCATAATCCTCTTCCCTGAAGGTTGCAATATTTGTCCCGCTGACACTGCTCAAGGTCATCGTCTCGGGATCAATGTGCAAGACGATCTAGTGTATCATGTCCGTGCATGGGAACACAGAGTATCTGCATGCAATTTGGTACAAGCCAAACTTGTGGATGTTCACGTATACCTGGCGGTCTTTTAGGTCTTCCCAAAATGTGCCTGGAAATGCATCATTGACCTCTTGCCATTTCAGTTTGATGTCCTTGTTTAGAATCAGCTTGGTATCTTCATAGATCAGTAGACTTGCGGACACTCGCTCAACTGCTGCTCCAGTTGTACTTCCATTAGTGTCCTTTGATCCGGATCTCTTCGAGGCCATTGATCATGAACTGTCAAGAGGCGAACGAACACCTTCTAGATCTGGAGACAAAGCAAAATGCATCAAATAAATAGGTTTGGAGCTTATGAGGTGCATGCCACAAATCTAAAACGATGTTTGCATGTAACCTCTAGCTGCTAAAAATAGATCCCTAAAATCTAGGGATGCTTTTTGCATGTTGCTTTTTCTATTCTAGGAAAAGGCAACCCTTACATGCAAGTCAAGTTTCCTTGGTCCTAGGTGGAACTGGTCAAACCAACTACACATGCAAGAGCTTGCTCAACTACTGGGAGAAAATGTGCATTTCTGGAAGGGAGATGGGCTAATTGCCTAAGATATTTGTGCAATTTCTCGATAGAGCAGCTGAATGCTACCTAGGATTGTGCAATTCTTGGGCTGAGCAACCCTGCTGGGAGGAATTGCATAATTTTCTAGATAAAGCTTGACTGGCTGAATTGGACAATTTTGGAACCAGTAGGCTACCATACATAATTGCACAATTTCTGGAGGGAAGGCTAGTTTCCCTCCATAATTGTGTAATTTCTTAAGGGAGCTAGTTAGCATGCATCTAGACCAAGTCTAGAGAAACAACCTATGAGGGGAATGCATCAAGCTTTGGTAGATAGTGACGGCGGTCTGGGTACAAGTAGGAATGTTAATCTCCCAAATTGTGAGATTATATCTTTTACTTCTATTTGCAGGTGTAAATGCTGGTTCAATGGGCTCTTTGTCATCCACCAATAAGCTTTAGAGCTTCACTAAGTTAGCAGCCCTCCAAAAATCACAGAGTTCTGCTAAACTACCACCATACTGGACCTGACGGTAATACAAACCTTAGTTTAATAAAATTTGAAATCTGCCTTCTAAAAGCTCGTCGGCGCTTCTCCACCGTTGATCTATTCAAGATACAATGGTCACAACACTCCCCGACTTTGAACCTGCTCCACCTCTGTCAACCGTCGATCTCACTCCACCAAATCTAACGGCTCACGCAAATCGGTTGGCTAACCCACGTACTTTAAACCTGCTCGATAAGTAGTTTCTCTCTCTCTCCTCTCTGCTACGTATCATGATGTGTATGGAATCAAAACCAATCAGAAAATACTGCTTATGGCCTTTCCTCCGTCCGAAATCCACTTGTGGTTTCTCCAACCCGCTTCGGCTTGTTAACTGTCGGTTAACTTCCACGCCTGAACATCGTTGATTTGCCTCAACCGAGATCTAACAGTCCAAATTAAATCTTCATGTGCTGTGTCCGTGGTCTTCCTCCACTGATCTCGACCGTCTGCTCCACACTCAGAATTCACGAGAAACTCAGTTAAAAATAAAACACGGAATTTAACATAGTCAACACAATTTCATTCCATCTCTAAGAATACCAATTAACCCTTGAATTTCACAATAAACACAGAGGTTTTGAAGGAGATTATCCTTCTAGATTTGACAGGGAATTTATCATTCACATAGACAGAAACTAAATTTTCCCAATTTACTAGATTCGCTGCAGGAAATCCAAATTTCTTCAACAGTCAAAATCCCTTTACAATAGTGTGAAAATTACATAAGTATTGGTTCATCCTAACAACTAGATTCTAATTCAAAGGCTAAAATTTATTAACTCTGTCTATCCTGCAAGAATTCTCCTCAATAATCTCCACTACAGTTAACTAACTAAAACTTATTACATCGTGGTCAGATCCTATATTCTAGCTCTATGCTTAACTAGAAAAACATGGGAAATTGATGGCTAAAGGATCCCACTTTGCTTGTAATATTTTTTGTATTTTTGGAATAATTCTTCAAATTTGTCTTCAAGCCTTATGCTCCCGCATCAGACTTCTGAGGACAAAATTCTTCATGGGCTCCTATCCATGAGCTCTTCTACAGAACTACCCAATTTCTGTAGCATGTTTTCTGTTACCTAAGTAGCTTCAGTAATTGGCTAATCCTTCCATTTGACCAAACACTGAAAGTACTCCTGTCCTTTGGTTTTCTTGATCACTTTCTTGTCTAAAATCTTTTCTGGCTGTAATTCCTTTGCTATAGGTAACTGTTTTACCCAGTCAATTTCTTATGTCTCTTGGTCTTCTTCTGTATCATTTGCAATTTCACCTTCGTACTTGTACAAATCAACAACATTGAAAATTGGAGATATTCCAACATCAGGGGGTAATTCAATTTCATATGCATTTGTAGAAAATTTCCTCAATACTTTGCATGGTCCAATTTTCTTGAACTTCAATTTGTTATACTCCCTCTTTGGAAATCTTTCCTTCCTTAGGTGTGCTAAAACCAAATCCTCAACTTCAAAGTTCACTTCTCTTCTTCTCATGTCTGCTCTATTTTTGTACTTGATGATGCTATCCTGTAGTTGTCGTTTCACCTGTTCATGTATTGCTTGTATTTCTGAAGAAAAATCTTCTCCCTCTACACTTCTCATCTCATCTTTTCCCAAGTTTCTTAACTTAGACACTCCTCTTGGATGCATTCCATAAACTATGTGGAATGGACTCTGCCCTGTACTCCTGTTAGGTGAGTGAGTCATTATATGCATATTCAACCTGTGCCAATAATTTATCCCACTGCTTTGGATTTTCTCTAGTAAGACTCCTTAAAAGATTACCCAAACTCCTGTTCACAACGTCAGTCTGTCCATCAGTCTGTGGATGATAGGCAGAATTGAAACTCAGTTTAGTTCCCAACTTTTTCCATAGTGTCCTCCAGAAATGTCCAACAAATTTGGAATCCCTGTCTGAGACAATAATCTTAGGAAACCCATGCAATCTTACAATCTCCTTGAAGAACAAATTAGCAATGTGAGTGGCATCACTAGTTTTATAACATGGAATAAAATGTGCCATTTTTGAAAATCTATCCTCTACAACAAAAATTGAATCTTTGAGTCTTTAGTAAGCCCAAAACAAAAACTATATGTCTCAAGGCCTATCTGGAATTGGTAATGGAACATACAAACCTGTGTTTTGGCTTCTTCCCTTTGCATATTGACAGACTTTGCAAGTTTTCACATACTTTTCCACTTTAGATCTCATTTTCGACTAGAAATAAAATCTGTTCAACTGCTCATAAGTCTTACCTATACCAAAATGTCCCGCAAATCCACCACTATGTTTCTCTTTGATTAAGTTCTCCCTCATAGAAAAATTTGGTATGCACAGTTGATTTCTCTTAAACAACAATCCATCTTGTAAGAAATAATCCAACCATTTATTCCTATCGATCAAAATAGGATTCTTACAAGTTTCAAATGCCTCTTTAAAATCTAAATATGTCTCATACAATTCTTTAAGAAAATCAAAACCTAACACTTGAATTTGACTCTCTTGAAATAATATATTTCTCCTACTTAAAGCATCTGCAACTTTGTTTGATTGGCCATTTATATGCATCAAGACAAAATGGAAACCCTGAAGATACTCTACCCATTTGGCATGTTTCTGGTTAAGCTTTCGCTGTTGCATAATATGCTACAATGCATGGTTATCTGAATAAAGTATGAACTTTTGAATGAATGACCGGAGGATCCACAGTTTTATCATTTTTGAACCGACGTTTCAAAAATGTTTGGTTCTCCAAAAATTTTCCATCCTCCATCTATTTATTTCCTCTCCGTTGCTCTTCTATCATCATCATTCTCTCATCCTGAAGATGGATCCCACTTGGGATTCGAAACGTCGGTTCAAAAATGATAAAACTGTGGATCCTTCGGTCATTCATTCAAAAGATTCAAGCCACAGAAATCTGAAATCCATAAAGTATGAACTCTTTTGACATTAGATAATGTCTCCACTTCTTCAATGACTACACAACTATATAAAATTCTTTATCATAATAAGAATACTTATTCTTTGAACCATTCAACTTTTCATTAAAATAAGCAATAGGTCTGTCTTCCTGACTTAAAACACCTCTGATAGCTTCTCCATTGGCATCACATTTCACTTGGAAAGGTTAAATAAAATCAGGTAGAACCAAAATAGGTTTTTCAGTGATCTTCTTCTTCAACAGCTAAAAATTCTTTTCTGCTTCAACAATCCATCTAAATGGTTGTTTATCCTTCTTTATAGTTTCAACAATAGGAGCATTGATCTTACTAGAATTCTTTATGAATTTCCTATAAAAACTAGCAAGACCATGAAAACTTCTTACCTCAAAAATACTTTTTGGAGAAGGCCACTCCATGATTGCCTTGATCTTCTCTGGATCCATCTTCAACCCTTCAGTGCAAATAAAAAAACCCAAATACACTATTTCCTCTTTCATGAATGAACATTTCTTCAAATTCAACAATAATTTCTCTTGCTATAACCTTTGTAAGACATAATTAAGATGTCTCATGTGTTCCTCCTTAGACCTATTGTAAACTAATATATCATCTAGATATACTATTAAAAATTTACCAATAAACTCCTCAAGAACTTCATTCATGAGTCTCATAAACATACTTGGTGCATTTGACAACCCAGAACGAATTACTCTCCATTCATACAATCCTTCATTTGTCTTAAATGCAGTTTTCCACTCATCCCCTTCTCTTATCCTTATCTGATGATACCCACTCTTAAGATCTAGTTTTCTAAAATACTTTGCTCCACTCAAACAATCCACCAAATCTTCAATTCTAGTTAAAGGAAATCTGTACCTGATTGTGATTTTATTGATGGCTCTTGAATCAATTCACATTCTCCAGCCTCCATCTTTATTTGGACTCAACACTATTGGTACTGCACAAGGACTCAAACTTTCTCTGATCAGTCTTTTGTCAAGTAGTCCCGAACCTGCTTTCTAACCTATTCATTTTCTATGGGAGTCATTCTGTAAGCTGCTTTGTTTGGTAGATTTGCTCTAGGAATCAAATCTATATGATGGCTAATTCTTCTAATGGGTGGTAACTCATTAGGAAAATAATCAACAATGATCACAATAGTTGTCCAACATTTCTCGAATTTCAATGGGTAAACCATAAACTTTAGTAGAAGAAATTATTACTTTGGGCTTGCAAATTATAGCAAAATTTACCTCATTTTCTTCAATCTGTTGTAAGTATTCTTTTCCTCCTAGTGATAGAGTTTTTGGATCAATCTTCTTTCCTGATGCATCCTTTTCTTTCATAGGCAGCAATATATGATTGCCACCATCTTTACCAAACTTGTAGGTGTTTCTTTTCCCATCATGTATAGCTCCTCTGTCATATTGCCAAGGTCTCCCAAGCAATATGTGACACACATCCATAGGCATCACATCACATAAAATTTTATCCTTATATTTTCCCAACTGCAACTCCACTTCACATTGTTCATTCACTAACCACTGATGTCCCTTTTGTAACCATGACACCTTGTAAGGTGTTGGATGTCTCATTGTTTTCAGCTTCAATTTCTCTACCACTTCTATAGAGACCAAATTATCAGTGCTGCCACTATCAATGATCATCTGACAGCGTTTCCCTTGAACCTTGCACACTGTTCTGAACAAAGTCTTCCTTTGTGATGGCTCAACTATCTCCTTTGCTGGCTTGAGAAAAACTTTATTGACTACCAAAGATTCTCCTCTCTTTCATATATCTTCTTCTTCTGTCACTGCTGCTACTTCTTCCTCAACTTGAGCAACCATTGCATTCCTCTGATTTGTTCCTGCATTCTTTGGGCGCTCAAAAGCTCTATGTCCCAGTTTGTTACACCTGTAACATCTTAATTCTCTTCCTTTGCCTCTGCCACCTACATCACCTCCTATGTTTGTATGCTGGGTTGAGTTGTTGCTATCTCCATATCTAGGTGTTGTAGATCTTTCTCTATCACCTTGACTTCTTTTTCCCTAGAAAGTACCTCTTCCTCTAGCAGACTGCTTCCTCATGAGTTTTTCTTCAGCCTTCAGTACCACCTGATAAGCTTCTTCTATTGTTTTGGGAGACAATATACTTATCTCATCTTGAAAGTCCATCCTAAGACCATTCACATATCTAGCCACCTTCTCATATGTATCCTGAGCTTGTCCAGCTCTTATACTTACCTTATAGAATTCCTCTGTATATTCTCTCACTGTCATAGACCTCTGTCTAAGATTCTGCATCTATCTTAACAAGGTTTGCTGATAATTACTTGGTAGAAACTTACCTCTTAGCTTTGCTACCATCCTATTCCAATTTATGATTGGTTTCTTGCCAAGACTCTTTCTTTCTTCCTGCACTCCATCCCACCAAAATGCTACATGTCCTTTTAGCTCGGTGACATCAAATGTTACTTTCTTATCATCTTGTGTTTCTTCATAATCAAAGAATTTCTCCATGGCATTAATCTAGTCTATCAATTCTTCTGGATTCAATCCTCCTGCATATATTGAAACCTCAGTTTTTGGCCTAGTTGTGGATCTCAACACTGATTGGAAGAATCTCATCTCAGGAGTAACTGCTATAGTTTCCTCCTCTTATTCATTCAACCTTAGGCTCACTAACATCTCCATCATCTATATTTCTCCCTATTGTTAATGCTTCTAATCTAGCCTGCATTTGTTGCATAGCTTCCATCACCTCAGCATTTGCAGCTGGTCATCCTCTTCTACCACGTCCTCATCCTCTTCCAACTCTAAAAGCCATATTAGATTTCCTTCTCTTGCTTCTGAGATTCAATACAGTTTCAACAGGTTGCTCTAATACCACTAATGACGGCAATCTGGGTACAGGCAAGAGTGTTAATCTCCCAAATTGTGAGATTATATCTTCTACTTCCGTTTGTGGCTGTAAATGTTGGTTCAATGGGCTCTTTGTCATCCACCGATAACCTTTAGAGCTTCACTAAGTTAGCAGCCCTCCAAAAGTCACAGAGTTTCGCTAAACTACCACCATATTGGACCTGATGGTAATACAAACCTTAGTTTAATCAAATTTCAAATCCGCCTTCTAAAAGCTCATCGGCTCTTCTCCACCATTGATCTATTCAAGATCCAACGGTCACAACACTCCTCGACTTCGAACTTGCTCCACCTCTGTCAACTGTCGATCTCACTCCACCAGATCTAACGGCTCACACGCATATCGACCCGCTAACCTGTGCACTTTAAACCCACCTGATAAGCGATTTCTCTCTCTCTCTCCTCTTTGCTACGTTTCATGATGTGTATGGAGTTGGAACCAATTGAAAAATACTGCTTATGGCCTTTCTTCTGCCTGAAATCCACTTGTGGTTTCTCGAACCCACTTCGGCTTGTTAACTGTCTGTTAACTTCCACGCCCAAACACCATTGATTCGCCTTGACCGAGATCTAACAGTCCAAATTAAATCTTCACGCGTTGTGTCCATGGTCTTCCTGTACTGATCTCGACCGTCCGCTCCACACTCAAAATTCATGAGAAACTCAATTAAAAAGAAAACATGGAATATAACACAGTCAACGCAATTTCATTCCATCTCTTAGAATACCAATTAACCCTCGAATTTCACAATAAACACAGAGGTTTCGAAGCAGATTATCCTTCAAGATTTGACAGGGAGTTTATCATTCACATACACTGAAACTAAATTTTCCCAATTTACTAGATTTGCTCCAGGAAAGCCAAATTTCTTCAACAATCAAAATCCCTTTACTATAGTGTGAAAATTACATAAGTGTTGGTTCATCCTAACAACTAGATCCTAATTCAAAGGCTAAAATTTATTAACCCTATCTGTCCCGCGAGGCATTCTCCTCGAGAATCTCCACTACAGCTAACTAACTAAAACTTATTACATCATGATCAAATCCTATATTCTAGCTCTATGCTTAACTAGAAAAGCATGGAAATTGATGGCTAAAGGATCCCACTTCTTTGCTTGTAATATTTTTTGTATTTTTGGAATAATTATTTGAATTTTCCTTCAAGCCTTATGCTTCTACATCAGATAGTCTGCCTTTCTGCAAGAAAATCACTGAATCTTGTGTACTTGACGAAGCAAGGCATGCTGCTATGAAAGGTTGGTAGGGAGGCTCCAAAATGAAGCTAAGGAAAAATTTTGGAGGGTGGTTGTAGCTGCTACAAAATTACTTTTGCTCGATTTCTTAGTTCCGGAGCATGAGCACATTTTTCTGGAATATACATTGAGGCTCTGACTGGAATTCTCCATTTGGTTCCACTTGCAATACAAACCAATCAATCACACAATCAACATCTTTAAAATACTTCTTAAGTAATGACACATGGAAAATGTCATGGACTTTCACTGTCGGAGGCAGTGCAAGTCGATAGGCTACTGGCCCAATCCTCTCAATGATACCGAAGGGTCCACAAAACTGCGGTGCTAGCTTGGCACATGTTCCAATCCATAAGGAGCTCTTCTTTTGTTTGATGCAGAAGTACACCTATTACCCAACCTGGAACTCCTTGATGGCTAAAGGATCCCACTTCTTTACTTGTAATATTTTTTGTATTTTTGGAATAATTCCTTGAATTTGTCTTCAAGCCTTATGCTTCTGCATCAGATAGTCTGCCTTTCTGCAAGAAAATCACTGAATCTTGTGTACTTGACGAAGCAAGGAATGCTGCTATGAAAGGTTGGTAGGGAGGCTCCAAAATGAAGCTAAAGAAAAATTTTGGAGGGTGGTTGTAGCTGCTACAAAAGTAATTTTGCTCGATTTGTTAGTTCCAGAGCATAAGCACATTTTTCTAGAATATACATTGAGGCTCTGACTGGAATTCTCCATCTGGTTCCACTTGCAATACAAACCAATCAATCACACAATCAACATCTTTAAAATACTTCTTAAGTAATGACACATGGAAAATGTCATGGACTTTCACTGTCGGAGGCAGTGCAATTTGATAGGCTATTGGCCCAATCCTCTCAATGATACTAAAGGGTCCACAAAACTGCGGTGCCAGCTTGGCAGATGTTCCAATCCATAAGGAGCTCTTCTTTTGTTTGATGTATAAGTACACCTGTTACCCAACCTGGAACTCCTTGAACAATGTTAGGATATTCCGACACATAGGAAATAGTTAAGTTCAACTTGGTCTAGTATAGAGTTAGGTATAGAGTTAGGTAAAGTGTGTTTCTTTACCGTTGTACATTTTGTAACTTACAATCCGACGGTCACGATATGTAGTGATCTGACGGGTCATTCTCTCCTCGGTATTACC
>APFE031700943.1:238824-314299 GCA_000404065.3 Pinus taeda | reverse complement strand
ATTATTAGGGGACATTGCATACTCCCCCTCTTTAAGAAACTTGGTCCCCAAGTTAAATTGAATCATTTAACATTTTATTTATTTAGTTATTGGTCACTTCATGTTTTCCCTACACCCTCTGTTGAACTAGTATAACTAGTAGACATCGAAAGTTTCCACAACACCCCAGAAATCTCAAGGAATCTTTTCCCTTTTTCCCACTTTCAGAACCAAGCATAAGCCTCATCGGTTTTTATCCTAGCCCAAGGCTTGCACATGGCTCAGACCTCATCTGCCATAAGGCACGCATCTAGTCCCAATACTCAATGACTTTGGGCATCTTGTAAGGCTAGCCCACTCCCTCCACACCTACTAAGGTGCACATCCGTAGGAACCGAAGTCCTTACACCTTGACTAAACTTCGGCATCCCAATCTAATTCCAAGCACTTGGAGTACAATATCAGGAACTTCGCCTCCTCAATATGGTCACACAAGCCCTCAAGAGATATCCATAAAGAGTTTTACAAGACAAAAAAACCACTAACATATGTAGTGTTGATTGAGTTTGTCCCCAACCCATATGATGTTACATATTCTCCCTCGCGGGTATGGGCTCGTATGAGATCACCAAATAAATCGACCTTATTGTCCCATTTGCAGATTTCCTATAAATCCCACATCTCAATATGCATCCAATGCATTATGTATAACATCATAATATCAAAAAAAATACTACAAAAGTCTTGCATGTCATCATGACAACATAATATCATTGTTATCACAAAATTATGCATGTCATAATCTACATAGAATTACAACATGCTTGACATCATAATATTCTACTAAGTTATAACATCAACATTCAACATCAAAGATGTATCATCATGTAAGAAATGAACCACATGTCAATATACCTCAACATAACATCATAATGCCTATGCACAATCCTCATAAGCATACATCATCACTATTGTAACAACTATATAAATAAAAACCACATGTCCATCATTATCCTCATACCATCACATCATGAAAATTCATCCAAAATTATACTCATTGATAGAATAGTTAACTAAACCATAACTGAAATCATAGTGTACGATTTAGATGTATCCATAAAATTTAAACAATAAGACATGATCTAGGTGCTCCATAAAAGTACCTATCTTAGCTAATCTATGCACTCCACACAATTTAATCAAATAGATAAGGAAAGTCATTAAAAATAACATATGCATTTTCCCAAATAGTTGATCCTAGGATATATTGGCCCCATTGGACCTTGACTTGCTCAAAGTCATGATAACTAAGCTACCGAAACTGATAGTCCAGTATACAGAATGGTTCGAACTAAAGGAATCCTTCCTTGAAAACCTATAATTTTTTAGATTTTAGCACATGGGATGGGTTGGGTACATATTTTTTAAGAATAGAAACATGAAACACATTATGCATCCTTCTTAGATGGACTAGTAGTTTGAGCTTATAAACCACTGGTCCAATCCTTTTTAGAATCTTGAATGCATTGACAAATCTAGGGTATAACTTTATTCCCTTACCAAACCTAAAGGAACTCTTAGAGGGTTTTTCTCTAATAAAATCTTGGCTTCCTTCCCAAAAGTTTCTATCAATTCTCTTGGCATCAACATAACTTTTTTGGTAATCCATGGATTATTTTAGCCTCTGCTTAATTGTGGCCATTTGTTCTTCCATTTCTTGGACCATTTCAGGTCCCAACATGACTCAATCCTCTAATTGATCCTAGCTTAATGGAGTACGACATGGTCTTCCATACAAGACTTCGAAAGGAGCTTCCTTAATTGAGATATGATAATTATTGTTGTATGGAAATTCCACTAAGGGAAGGTATTTCTCCCATTGGTTTTTTTGGTCCATGACATACATTCTTAACATGTCCTCTAATACTTGGTTTACTCTTTTTGTTTTCCCATCTATCTTTGGGTGATATGCAATACTGAAGTTTAGTTATGTTCCCATATATTGTAAGAGGGTTTTCCAAAATGTGGAAGTAAAACATGCATCTCTGTCGAATATTATTTTCTACGGCACTCCATGAAGGAAAATTATTTATTTTAGAAAAATTTGAGCAATAGTTGGTACTTTAAAGGTGGTCTTAACTGGAATGAAGTGATCACTCTTAATTAGATTATCAACAACAACCATAATGCAATCATGTCTTTGGGAAGTCATAGGTAAGCCTCCAACAAAATCCAGGGAAACAACTTCCCACTTAGTTTCTTGTATATCATGGGGTTGTAAAAGACCTATAGGGTGATGATGTTTAGCTTCAACCTGTTGACATTCTAAACATCGAGCCACAAACTGTGTTACATTTTTTTTCATTCATGTCCATAAAAAGAGTTGTTTTAAATCAACATATATTTTCTGGACTCTTGGATGAGCAACATATGGAGCTTGGTGGCCTTCCTTCATTATTAATTTCCGAAGTTCATCATCATTCAGGACATACATTTTACCCTTATATCATAGTAATCCATCATTATCTAAGGTGTATCCTTCCCACTTGGGTGCCATTGGTACTTCCTCTTGTAAGGAAAATTTTATTTGTTGGTATTTTGGGTCCCCTACTAGGGGGTTTAGAATCTAAAATCTCAAATATATCTTCAATGACAATATTGAATGAACTTTGGGTCTCCTGCGTAAAGCATCTGCAACCTTATTTTCTTTCCCCTTGTTCTAGGATATCATGAAATTATATTCAGTAAATATCTCACTCTAGTGTCATTGCCAAGAATTAAGGTCCTTTTGGGTGAAGATATACTCAATACTTTTATGATCCATTCTTAATTCAAATTGATGCCCCAACAGATAATGTATCCATAGTCTCAAGGGCATTACAACTGCATCTAATTCTAGATCATGTGTGGCATAATTGATTTCATGGGTCTTGATTTTACGTGAAGCATAAGCAATAAACCCTTGATCTTGCATCATCGCTACACCTAATCATTCTCCTGATGTATTAGTGCATACAAAAAAGTCCTTTTCCATTTCAGGTACCTTTAATATTGGAGTAGTTGTTAATTGTTGTTTATCTCATTAAATTGTTTCTCACAATCACTTGTCCATTCAAACTTAACCCCTTTCCTTTGGAGGTCGGTGATGGGACTATATATCCATGAGAACCCTTCTACAATCTTCTATAATAGCCATCCCAACACCATAAAGCTACATACTTCTTTGACACTCCGAAGACTAGGCAAATCCATTATAGTTTCAATATGTTGTGATCCACTGCAATGCCTTTCCCACTAATGGTATGGTCTAGATATTGAATTTCCTTCTCAAAGAAGGAACACTTAGTAAGATTCCAATATACCTTATGTTCTATAAAGAATTGAAGTACCAATCTCAATTGTTATTGTTGCTCATTGTCATTGCGATAATAAATGAAGATATCATCATGGAAAATTATCTTGAAGTTTAAAAACATTGGCGAATCTCACTAGGCCCTAATATAAAAACTATAAAATGTTTATTGATATCTTTGTAAAAATATTCAAATTTATAATGGTTTTATATATAGTCTCTATATAATGTTGGCAATTTTTAATGTAAAATAACTTTATATTGTAAAATCTGGATGAATCTTTTTTAGAAAAAATGGTAATTTGCGAATCCTTTTTTTTCGAAAACACATGGAAAATTAGCCCACTTGTGAATATTAGCCCCTAAAATTTCCATGGATATCATGCAATAAAACTTTAACCAAATGGTCCATATATCTATGGAAAACACTATTCATCAAGTTCATGAAAGTTGCCACGGCATTAGTCAAACAAAATGGCAGAAAATAAATTCATAGCTTCTGTACCGTGTTCTGAATGATGTCTTAGGTATTTTATCCTCTTTTATTCTTAGTTGATGGTAACTTGACCCTAAGTCTATCTTGGAAAATACTGAAGCTCCTTTTAGTTAGTCAAAGAGGTCATCTATGTGAGGCATGGGGTACCTGTTTTGAATGGTGGGCTTGTTTAGATCTCGATAATCAATACATAACCTAAGATTTCCATCCATTTTCTTCAGAAAGATCATTGGCATGCCCCAAGGTGACACTCTCAGTCATATGAATCCTTGATGAAGCAATTATTTAAGTTGTATACTCAACTCATTAAGCTTTGGGATAGTTATTCAATAAGGTGTTTTGGATATGGGTTATGTTCCCAGTTTCAAGGAAATGGAGAAATTGATTTCTTGAATTGGAGGCAAGACTGGTAGCTCTAGAGGAGATACATCTATAAATTCATAAATTAGTGGGTGCAACTTATCAAAGGACTTCTCAGTGGCACAAACTATCTCTACTGCATAAATCTTACATTCCTTCCTCGTACACTTATTAACCTTATTGACTAATATGAGGCAGAACACAACATCACATTTAATTCCCTCTATTACTGTGGGGTCTCCCTCGTCATTTTTGAAGCTAAATGTCTTATTATAGAAATCCACTATAGCTTGATCAGATTCAAACCAATCCATTCCTACAGTTAAGTGATAAGTCCCCAGAGTCATTCTATACAGGTTCATTTTGGTATCACATCCCCCAATGTTAACGCTACAATCCCTTACCAGTAATCCTACTGATTACTGACAGTGTGATGCCATTTCTACCATTCTAAAGTTACTTTTCTCATGAGTTGTCTATCCACATATAAGCAGTGTTGAAGAGGAACTAAAACTATCAGTGGCACCTGAATCAATTAAGACATATAGAGAGATGTTATTGATCATACCTATGGACTCCAGAACTATGGCCTTGTGCTCGACTTGGCAATTGTTTATGGATATATGAATTCAATGTGGGTTCTTTGGTCTTCCTCCTTTTTCTTTGTGTTCCTATTATTTAATCCCTGCTTGATACCTTGGATTGTCCCTTCTATAATGGGGACCTCCACATTTCCAACATTCTACTTGATCTCGATTCTCACTTTGTACCTGTCATTTTCCACCAAATCTTCTACCCCCACCATTAGTTCTTCTCAACTAGGGATGACCCCTATGTCCTCCTAGAGGCAGCCCAAAAGTTGCACTAACAATCGAGGAAACATTGTTTTGTCTTCCCAAGAATCCATATGGGTGCCCCTTTGATCTATTTACCCTCGTTGTGGGGTGTTCCTTCTCTGTATTTACATCATCCACCATTCTTTTTTTCATATATATCTTCCCCAAAACTTGTTTGGCTAAACTAGTGGTTTCTTCCATAGTGGTGGGTTTCCACATGGTGACTTCTGCTCAGACGAAAGGATCAATCCCATGCAAAAATATTTCATCTTGAATTTTATCATTTTCTACATAGTCCACATGATGGACCAACACATAGAATTTAGCTTCATAGTCTTCAAAATATCTACCATTTTGTTGCACTACATGGAAATCCCCTACTTGTTGATGTTTGTACACCTCTGATAGTTACCTACTATTGAATGCTTCCTCAAACATTTCCCAAGTAACTTGCAATGAGGTGACTTACATGTTTGTTTCTTAATTTATCCACCATAGTAGAGCTTGTCCTTTTAGTACACTAATTGTTATTTGGGCCTTTTCCCTTGAAGTGTATGCCTTAAAGCTAAGTGCTCTTTTGACATCAATTACCCACATATTTGCTTTTGAACCTCCCTCCTGACCTATGAACTCTGGTAATTTGGATTTTTGGGCTTCTTTCATAATATTGAGGTTTATTTGTCCATTTTTGGCATTGAACTGAGAATTTAGGTCTTCTCTCTATTTTCGTTCCAACTCCCCTCCTTTAGCTTGATCATTTCCTTGACCTTGTCCTTGGCTTGTGGCCTAATCCTTAAAGATATTTGTCATTTCCCCAAGGGAATGCAGTATAACTTTCTCAGTTAGGACGACTCTCCAGCCAACCATAGGTTGAGTTTCACATAAGATTTCTACAAATGGTCACTTGTGAGCGAATGGATGAAGGAATGATGAATCTCACATTCCTCATTGTCTATTAAATAGACCAAACAATGGAGGGGGCCGCATGCACACATTCCATGTGTCAACATGCAACTTTTATTTGTTTATTTTAAGTTTTACTTGACTTAATATTTCTCTTAATTTAATTCTTTATTATTTTATTTCTTTTTACTTTTTGAGAGCTTTACTTATTTTTACTATGCATATAGTTCTCATAGTTTAACTCTTCTTATTTTACTTTACTTATTTTGTTAACTTACCTATTTTTTCCTATTTTTATAGCTTACTTATATATATATTTGCTTAAGACTCTAGAATTAGTTATTTATCTTTTTATTATTTATTTTATATATTTTTTTCATTATTTATTATTATTTACTATATTATCTTTTTGTATTTCTTTATCATTTATTTTTAATATCATAAATTAGCTTATATTACTTATTATTTTTATTATTATTACTATTAGGGGGCATTATAGTGTCAGCTAAAAATAGAGTGTAACTCCCTCATTGAGGTACCCTTAATGTTGTCAAGAAATAGAAGTGTAATGATTTCTAGAAGAAAGTATCTCGCGAGTTTTACAATTGTTGCAAGGGTATTAGTAAGAACAAACTTGAAAGTGGATCCCTCTAATATTATAGCAAACTTCTCTCCAATTGGGAAAAATATATCAATAGATAAGGTGGGAGTTCTTGCATTGATTAGGAAATCTAATTAAATTTTTTACAATTTGGGTCATTTAAAAATTAGGAGAAACTGATAAAGCCATTTTTTCACCATGCATGGTTTTTAGATCATGGAAGAACTTTGCTCATACCTAATATTTCTATCATTTCTTGTGATATTTACAGCAAAAAAGAGGATCTAATTTCTAAAGGATCAACTTACTCCCCTAAAAATGCCCAAACGTGGTGCACTCTATGGTGAAGTGTACTCCTCATTGTTGTGCATACGTGTCAAATCCATGATGACATTTACTTATTTTCATATATAAATGTTTTCATATCCAAAGTAGCAGCCAAATAGCACACCCTCTTGGCTAGCATTACTCAAGAAATAATGAATTTCGAGTAATCCACCCTAATATAACTCCTCATTGAAGGTGTTCTTCATGTAATTAGTAAAGTTAACTCCATCATGAAACTCCAATTCTACTTGTGAATAGTTATACAAGAAGAAATACATATCCAAAAATAATTGAAATAACCATTTAAAGAACTATGCATTCCTCTATGGTCACAAACTAATGTGGATAGGCCCAAAAGTGACATCAAATTAGCATCCTTACTTTCTTGTTACGTGCTCCCTATTGCTAGTTATAACTCCCATCATGAGAATGCCCAACCTCTTATTGTAAATATTGTATTTGGGACTCAAAGGTGTGTAAAATATCCTAATATATCTCCTCAAAAGAAGAAAAAATAAACCACAACAACATACTTATATTTTAGTACCCTACATAAATATGCTCTAAAAACAATGCCAAACATGTAGGAACATGGCACAGAGGACCATGATTGAATTGGCCACAACTCGGCTTTGATTTTCCTTCGAAGATTGTTATGAAAGTTACTTCAATCATTTCATCCTTAGCAAAAGTATTGAAGGAAATTCCTTGCACTTATTTTTAATATTCCCTTAATTATGATAGGTGTGGAAATAATTTGAACATAAAACATCACTTCATCATTTGTGTGTAACTTCATCATTTGTGGGTAAAATTGATCCTAGAAGATTCACTTCAAGAGTAATTTAATAGAATATAGAAGAAGGAATATAAATCACTTCCATACTTGATTACTTTGGGAATTTAGTTAGTGATAAATTCCAGGATTTTTGAGGATATCTAAGTTACTATTTTCAAAGTTTTATTACAAGTCATTTCACTTTATTCTTCTGATAAGCCTAGTATAAATCCAAAATACACTCATATGATGATGGGAGAGTTGATTATGAAAAAATCATTATTTGTGGAGCTTCTTCAATGGATCCATATAAGATTGAGACCAATTTGGATGTGTAGATATTATGTTATTGATTACCAAGGATCACAATTTCACTGGTAACAAAAATATGGTTATTGGGACCAATAATCAAGGTGAATTTAGAACATTATTTTTCTTTCTAAACTGTATTATGGAGAAAAAAATGACGTAACTATAATTTTTTTTGGAGACTCACATATGACTATCAAATGGATGAAAAATAAAATTCAGGTGCATGGTTTGGGTCTTTGGTAGTTGGGATTTCATTTGGAGGATATCTCTCGCTGTAACATTCTCCAATGTTTTTTAATTACTAAATGTTTAAAAGTAAATGTTATAATTGCTACTTTATATATGTGTATTTTAGAATTAATGGTTAAATGAATTATTATTCAGATAACTTCAAAGCTATGATATATATCTATACATATATATATATTAAAAAGAGTATGTTTACATATGCGATAAGTTTTATAGTGGTTTCATTCATAAACATGGTTGTACTAACATTTCATAGCTAACTTATCTATACCCTTAGTACTACGGGGATGTCTTCAAACTCTCGCAAAGAGTTTAGTTTCTTGCTACCAGGTGATTTGACACCCTTAGGATGAGTAAATATTTATCTATGGTTCCCGGTAGCTAGCGTTCTCTTGGATGGTTTGATGAGGAAGAGGTGGTTACAGGATAAATACCCTCCTGCTATAGTGCCTTGAATAGCTCATTTCCCCTCACCTTCTGATGCTCTGAGTTTTGCAACCACGGAGGAAAAAATTCATGCATATGGCTCTTGGACTAGTCTTTCTCAGAGTCAACCTACGACATGTAACTAATTTCTTCTAGTTTTATTCAATTTCTACTATTAGCAAAATTTCTTTCTATTTAATTCTAACTTAACCTCTTGTTTGATGATTTACTACCTTGCTCGGTTGAGAAGGGTGAAGTGTTTCACTGGAAATCCTTGGAACGATAAAGGAATTCCTACATGGGTTGCAGCACTGGGCAGTCTCTACCATGGTAGTAATAGCTCTCTTTAAATCCTTAAGTTTGTTAGAGAAAATCTATTTCGACTCTTATTGATTCTCGTTGTCATGTTCAGGGTTATTGTTGGAGGTTTAGCTAAGGAAAACGTATCAAGTACTTTTTAGGTAATTCCATTACCCATGCCATCCTTTAATTGTTTTTCATATTTTACATAAAATATGTAGAGAATATAATTCTCGTCCACTTTAATTTTTTCATTTCTGTTAGGTAAACTCTCGGTAACAAATATCAGTACTATATTGGAAAAAAATGGCTCACTTTCAATTTTTTTTCTTAACAAGGGGCTTTCCAAATGTAATATAGGCGTTTTGGAGAACCATAGGGTTAGGGTTGTTTTACCAACACCACAATAAATCCTCCCAAGGGTTTTTACAATTTCTTGATAGGGTCTTGGTTGAGTCTTGCATTTAAGCGTTGGGGTTTCAGTTAATTGTTTTTGTCGTAAGGTCTATAGCCAATACACTTTTGGGAGTTGGCCTCTTACTATTGACCTACTCTTCACTGTATTCATAAAATATCTTACACGCAATTACTGGAATTATCACAGTTTTTTTCAGTTGGATACTTTCCATTGTTACGAATAAGGCTTTTGTATACGTTTGACCTATATAATTTTCTATTGAATTGAATTTATTTTTAATATAATGTGTTACTATGATGCATGAGTACACTATAAGGGCTATACTTTTCGGAGTTTCTTCTCTGGTTTAATTCTTGAATTAAGTCACATAATAATGGTAGGTTGGACCGTGGTCAAGTATTCCTTACATAATTTTTTGTTCTTATAATATGATTTTAAACTTGCATGGGAAATAGTAAGTTAGTACTTATTTATTTATTTATATATAATAATAATAATAATAATAATAATAATGTGCTTGTACGTTGTTGTTATGTGTTTAGTGTTATTTATAATTTTAATGTTTTCCATAATGTTAGATAGATTTTTGTTAAGGAATAGTATTTCATGTTTACAACGTTTTATGTTAGACTAGAACAAGTCTGTCTCACTTTTATTATAATAATAGATATTATTTCTTGTAGAAATTCTTTGAAAAGGTTTGCATATGTAGGGACTACTCCCAAACCACTGGCTGAGTCGACTTGGTCTATGACCTAACCCAAATCTAGGGCATGGTTCACCCATTTCCTTAGTTACTACTTTCTTTCTTACCTGCAAAATTGATAATTATATTTACCATAAGATTATTACAATTGATACTTCTTAGATCCGGGGATTGTTTCCTAGGATGTTATTAATTTAGCTCATCCCATAAACTAACCCCACTCTTGAGAGTATAAATTATTTTAAACTTTTTTCTTACCATTTCTAGTCATGCAGCTTTTGCAAATTTATATGTACAATACATTGTTAATTTAGAAACATAATCATACCCTATATCTATTTCCAATATTCATCATACGTAGTTATACATTATATTACCAATACTTTAACCAAATATTAACTATCACATATGAGATCAACCTTGTTATAGAATGATTAATAACACTTCTATAAAGAATTCAGACTACAAATAACATGTTTTATTGGTAATTATCTACTTTTGTTCTTAACTAACCACAAGGTCACACAAGAAGGAATGCTCCTCCCAACCAACGAGACTAGTCTCTACTACATCTCCCCTTGAGTTAGTTGCACATTCATGTTAGATTAGAATAGATATTTGCATAGTAGCACCCTAATACTATCTCATCCCAACTAGACATAGTTTAGGATTCTATGTTTGGGCACCAGGCTCCATTTTGAATTCCAGTAGCTACACCAAATCAAAACCATAATGGTGTCGTGTTCACATTCCCCTCCTCTAGGTAGCCTTAGGTTCTTCTTTTCCCTATTGGCCTTCCTTATCTTTCTTGAATTTTTTTCCCTAGGAGGAGTTTTTGGTAGGTAACCACCTCACCCGTAATCATTTCCTAACCACTTTAATGTGAGTTGTCTTAGCATTGCTTCCCAATGTAACTTTATAATTAGCTACATACAACACTTGTATTTTAATAAGTTAAGATAACAACTATATATATTCATTTTTTTTTACCAACAGTAAATAAATATATACATGTTTTTACGAAGGGATATTACATCTCCCCACCACTTAAGAAAAACATAATCCCAGTGCTTTTTGAATCCTTAGAACAGGGTCGAGTATGCTTCTTTATCAATCTTCTTTTCCTCCCAGGTAGCCTCTTATGGTATAAAGTGCCTCCACTAGACTTTAACCTGGGTGATAACTTGCTTTCGTAGAATTATTTCTCTCTCATCTAGAATAGATAGAGGTTAGAGCATAAATTACCTATCTAGTTTGACCTACATTCATAGTTAAAAGTTGTTTTTATTTCTTCCTTAACTAAGAATTATTAGAGGACATTCATATAAATTTACTTCATTTATCACTTACCTATATGTTGCCAATTAATAATGTATTTAGGGTCATAAATATACATTTTCAATAATGAAACATGAAACACATTATGCACACATATGTGACTAGGTAGGGCTAACTGAGAAGGCACGAGCCAAATGTGGGAAAGGATTTTAAAAGGGCCACAAAATCGGGGAGCTAGTTTTTCACAGCTTCACCACTGTGAAGTCCTCTTTGTAGGTTTGACCCACACATAGTCATGATCCCCTATTTGAAATTTTTAATAACTTTACTTTTTGCAAGCATAAGTATGTTATCTATGTTGTGTAGCTTTCAGATTCATTCTCACTTTTCTCACAATACATTCCATCTCTTCAGCATATATGTTCCATGCATTAGTTTATCTTCTAGAACACACAAATTAATAGGTGTGTTACACCTACATCCATTCGATACCTCAAATGGACTCATTTTTAAAGAAGCATGATGACTCTTGTTGTAAGTGAATTCCACCAAATGAAGATAGTCTTCCCATTTAGTTAGATTTTGCATCACATACATACTTAGCATGTCTTCAAGAAATTTATTCGCTCATTCAATTGCTCCATTTGTTTGATGGTGATAAACGGTACTGAACTATATCCATGTACCTAATCCAGTCAATAAATATTTCCAAAAGGAAGATGTCAATTTCACATGCCTATCAGATATTACTACTTTAGGCATAACATGCAATCTAAACATTTATCTCATAAAAATATCAGCAATTTGAATTGTCTTATCTGGTATAAAATGTGCCAACTTACTTAATTTATCTACTACAACCATTATAGAATCATCATGCTTCCTATATTTAGGTATACCAGTAATAAAATCAAGTGTAATAGTCTCCCATTTCTATTGATGAACAGGTAACGGGTGCAACAATTTTGATAGGTGTTGAGCTCAATATTTACCTATTAGCATTCCAAGCAATTTCTTCGATGCTCTTCCACTTCCTTTTCCATACCAGGAAAAAAATAATCCTTTCCTAAGGAAGTAATTAGTTTATGATAACCAATATAGGTAACATAAGAGCTTTTATGGCATTCATCTAAGATTAATTGTTTTAAGCCTTTCCAATTAGGAACATAAAGTCCTCCCATCTAAATCACTATATTATCTTCATTAATATCATATCCCAGCTGTTTTTCTTTGTTGTTATATAGTTTTTCTTGCTGCCAAAAGAATAAATACTCTGGGTCCATCAGTACAACATTTTTTTTTGTTCTATGAAATGAGTTTTAACTTGGCTGAATGAGATTTCATACAAGAAATACAACTTTCAGCTCAAGGCATCAGCTACTCTGTTCTCTCTACCATTTAAATTTTTAATATTAAAATAAAAATCGCTTAGAAAGGAAGCCCATCATGATTTTCATGCACTTAATGTGGGTTTTTTAAAATAACTACTTAAATTGTTTTGATATGTCATTAATATAATTTTTTTCCCAACTTGATAGTGTTTCCATACTTTTAAGGTGTGAGTCACCACTGTTAGTTCCAAATCATATGATAAGCATTTATATTCATGTTTTTTTAACTTTGAAGATTCATAGGCCACCATTATACCTTCTTGCATTAGTACTCCTCCTACCCCTTTCTTTGTAGCATCTGTTCAAACCATAAATTCCTTCTCTAGGTATAGAATATTTAGAATGGGGGTTATGGTAAGAAAGTGTTTAAATGGATCAAAATTGTTTTGGCATTCAAATTTCCACCGAAAAACTCTCCTCTTCTTTTGTAAGAGGTAATGGAGTAGTCCCTCTAGAAAATCCCTCAATGAAGCGACGATAGTACCCAGTCAATCCCATAAAATATCTTATCTATGCTAAATTTTTAGGAATAGGCCATTCCATTATAGTTTTTATCTTTTCTAGGTCTACAATTATCCTATTCAGTGTGATGACATGTCCTAAATATTGAATTTAGTCTTTGTAAAATTGATATTTACTATACTTAGCATATAGTTGATGTTCCCTCAAAGTCTCCAATACAATTTTGAAGTGTCTCTTATGCTCATCCATACTCCTAAAATAAATAGGAATGGCATCAATGAAAATCAATACAAATTTATTAAGACATTGGTGAGACATATTGTCCATGAGACACATGAACGTTGGGGAATTAGTAAGCCCAAAAGGTAAGACAACAAACTCATAATGCCCATAATAAGTTATAAAATTTGTTTTGCATATGTCTTCTTCCTTAAATCAAATTTCATGGTATCTGGAGTATAGATCAATTTTGGAGAACATTGTAGCCCCATTTACTTGATCTAATAGATCGTATATCTAGGGTAGTGGGAATTTATTCTTAACTGTTAACTTAGTGAATTTCCTATAATCAACAGAAAGTTGTAAGGTACCATTCTTTTTGTAAAAAAGAGTATAGGAGATCCCCATGGTGACACACTTGGGTAGATATAATTCTTATCCAATAACTCATATAACTGCATTTTCAATTCAATCAATTATGGCATGCTCATTCCAAAGGGTTCTCTAGATACTAGAGTGACTCTTAGAATTAGCTCAATAGTAAAATCTATGTCACTCTTTGAAGTAAATCTAGGGATCTCTTCAAGACACACATTAGTAAAATCATGTACAATGGGTAAATTATCTAGAGTTGTAATCTTTTCCTTAAAATTAGTGCACCCTACTTGTACAACATAAATCTCGCACCCCTTCCTAATTCATTTTTGTAACTGAGAGGTTGTAATTGGTCTCAACTTCAGGGGCATTTTGATCCCCTTTATTTATTTTCCAATAACCTTCTAATTAAGGAAACTAATAGTTTTGGATTTTCAATTTACAAGTGATGAGTGTTTCTCAAGCTAGTCCATGCCAAGTAAGATATCATATGACCATAAGGGTAAAATATTTAAACTTATTGTTATTGTATGATCTAAAATTATAATATGGAAATTATCTACACTAGCTGCCACTCTTCTTTTGGTCCTTGTCATTAGCTGCACGAGCCATGGATTTTTAAATTTTATTATTTGCAAGTGACATAATTCTACTATTTTAGTGATTATTTAACTTAAAATGGTTCCTATGTCGATTAAAATAGACACAGCTTGGTTGAATATTTTACCTTCAAATTCCACCATAGTCAATTTATACTCTGCTTGGTGATCATCCAATTCAGCATTGATACATTATTTTAGATTAGAATGGTAACAATAATATAATTACCTTGATGGTGTTTCAACAATTGACACAAAACAATCTTATCATACTTTATGCGAGTGACATTTATAAAGTTGATGGTAAGAAATTTAGCTAGATCTTGGTTTTATTGTTAGTTCATTAAACATTTTTTTAAACTTATACATACCATTCCTTATATGCTTGATTGATTCTGATTGTTTTATAGGATTTTCACCTTATCATATTACATCTATCATTATGACTACCCTACAAGTGATTAACCTCTCCTTCACATTTTATCAATGTTTTTGGCTTTGGTTAAATATTTCTTTGTGGAAAATAAGTTTCATAACATCTAAAATGATATCTTGAGTAAACATTTATGTTTCTAAATATAGCTTATTTCCAACCCATATTTATTCCATGTTGAGAGTTTGGCAAATTTGTTTTCCATGATACTACCAAATATGAGATAAGCCCAAGGGACAGAGAATTACTTCAAGATGCTATAGTAATTTATATTTTTCTTCTTTCAAGTGGTTTAGTAAATGGTACTTTAAATTTTGATATGTTCCAATAACAACAATAGGTGTAGTACTATTAGATAAATAAGGTAGACAACCACTTTTGATGGTATGTACTGATAGTGTGACTTAAATGAAACTATTAAAGGCTAAAAAATGAATATATTCTTTCCTTATGAACACTAAGTTGAAAATAATGTGCTTTTAGGTCACTACGAGAGGGATGATCATAGGTTGCTTCCTCGTAGCATTATCATTTTACATGCAGATTTGTCTCAAACTTTCGATCATTTCTTTACACACACACAAAGAGAGTTAATGCATTTTCCTTTTATGCATGTCTTTCATAAGCATAATGTAATCTTGTGGTATGTGAATTTAACTTCAAATATACATTCTTTATCTAATTTTAATGATTACTAAAGTGATAAGATATATTTGTGTATCATTGGCCTCTTAGAAATTAAGATAAACACATATTTGTATGCTGTAGAGTCTTGAACCTAACATAAAAAGAATCAAAATAGGGCTAGTATTAGAGGAACCACCTATTTCCTTAATGCATGCAAGTATCTAGTAATAGAAACCAAAATAATTAGACAAAAATTCATAACGAGAAAGAAAATAAATTAGAATAGTACATGCAAGTATCCATAAATGGAAACAAAAATAATTAGCAAAATGTGTATAACAATAAAGAAGAGAAATTGTAATGGTAACCCAACTATATTCTAGAGGTATCAGAATATTATGGAATACTTTGTAATCAACTAGAAACACATTATTTTCCATACTAAATATAGGCCACAATAAACTTTAGTAGACTCTAAAGACTAAAATAAATTGTTTAATTGAGTATTTAAATTTCTCAACTAGATTTAAATGTATAAGGTTACATAATACCCAAATTAAAAGAATCTGAGTTATATACCCATGTATATTTATTCATGTGGATTCTAATATATCACTTCATCTATATATTCATGTAGATTTATTCCTGTAGATTTGTACTCCGCCTCTCCAAAATTGGAAAAACATAGCAAGGAATTGTCAAAGTTAGATATGTTGATTACAAACTAATATGGGTGGGATTTTGATTAAGTATGTAGCTAAGAGTTCAATGATAACTCTTGATTAAAGGAGTGAACAATCAAAACATTTCAATTCCTCTAAGGTCATCATCAAGATCTTAGATTATATGAGTCGCCATTCAAGAAGCAGGGAAATCAGTTTTGACAAATGGGGAATGATTGGTACAAGTTGGGATGATTCTAAAAGTTTTAGCGAGGTAGTTTCGTATACATATAACTCTATTTTATCATTTTAGCATGATTTTTCATGATTTTCGTCTATCCTATTTGTTTATACAGTGAACTTTGTAAGTTTTAGAAGTACATTATTACAATGATAATGAAAATAATATAGTTAAGGTCATAGCCTCACTATGTGCCAAATTAACATATGATACCCTCTTGTTTGTTGGAAAAGGGATCTCCTTTTGACATAGAGTAGAATGCTTAGTTTACAGAGTTGTTCATACCCTTCCCCTACTTACGACTGATACTAGTCATAGAGAAACCATACAGGTGTAGGATGAGTTTTCTTTAACTTCTTGTTCTAGTTCAATGACTAAAGATATCACAAGTTAGGGTTATGGTTGTTCTATCTTGAAATGTGAATTCATACAATTAGACATATACAATAATTCTTTTATTTGCGCTCAACATAGGTTTCAGTGCATGGGAAATGGATATAGGCTGAGGTATATTATGCAAGAAGAGTAGTTGATGAAATGTGGTAGAGAGAATAACGTTGCTCTAGGAAGGTTAGATTTGTTCAGGAAAACATAAAATTGGGACTATTCTAAGTAGTTTTAGCGAGGTAGTTTAGTGGATGAGATATATGTGTAATGTATGTTGTGCATGGAATCCCCCCAAGGCATGTCTTGGGGCTTAAAGCCCATGTTTTGACCGAATTTTGTTGTAAAGCTCCACGAATTGCGGGCGTGGGGCGCGAAAGTATGATAGAGTCATAGGGTTGTCTGCCCTAGTTTTGTAATGTAATGTCGGTTGGATAGACCTACCCATGGTCCGCGGACCATGGGATTATATAAATAGAGTGAGGCTCTAAGTGTAAATAAGACTAACAGATAATAGAAGAGAAGTATGAGAAGTCTAAGTGATTAAATCACAGTGTAAACTGTGTGTTTGGGTCGTAGGATAGGAGAAACCTCTACAGTTGTGTGCGTAGAAGCCTAGTAGTCCATAGCTGAGTGCGCGGACCCCTATAGCTAAGTGTGCAGGGCGAGTTGAGTCTGTAACTGTCGAAAAAATCAATAAAGAGAAGTTTTGTTATAATTTTGTGTATCTGTTATTGGGTTAATGCATGATTGATATCATTTGCAAATATATTGTTTATTTACTGCGCGCACTTGTATGAATGTTTTATATTGTTAAGTATAACTTAAAGCACTCCAGTAGGCAAGAATAATTAACTAACATTGGAATATAAGCAAGGTCTTGGGTAATAATGCAGAGCGCGATGCTCAACCCCTAGGTAGGGTTGCGCAAGGGCAGTCTATTAGGTCACGATGAACGGGAAAGTGTGTGAAGAAAACTATGCACAAGGACAAATCGCAGACCAGTCGAACTCATCAGACATCTCCAGGGTGCAGAAATCTAGTTCTAGCACCCTCGCATACTACTTTGGCTGAGACCTCAGTCCACACTCTGTGGACTGTTGCTGAAAGGACCAGTAGTATGGGGATTTGTTTGGCTAATTAACTTGAAATTAGGTCAGGCCCCAACAAGCCAACAAATGGTTCCATTGCCAAGACCGAATCTGCATAGAGATGTCTGATGTCATATCACTGGAATCCGACAAAGAAAGGAATTAAAGATTGGTTGGACAGAAATATTCACGAGTTCGCAGCACAAGAAAACAAGAATCCATGATTGTCAAAGGAAGAGTGGTTAGGTTGCTACTTATATACGGAAATTGACGAAATTTTATTTGCATCCTTCCCTACTGAGTTGTACGCATGGATCGTGAGGCTAGCAAATAGCCAAGGAAGGTGTAAACTTGACAAACCTATTATGTGGACTCCAGAATTGGTGCGCAGATTAGAAGCGTCGGAAGATAGGGTCGCGAGCACTGTCAATCACTGGCTGGATTAATTCATAGGAGGATTGATCACTGAATTCATGGTAGATAGTTCAGTCAGCTACAATGAGGTAGACAACGCTTCCTCAAGGGACCACGAGGTAAGTACATTAAATCTTTGAACACTTGAATTAAAATGCTACTATGTGAAAAGCAAGTTATGTGAATAAATTGATGTTTGGGGCTATGCGGAGTGGGAGGATCAAAAGAAATGAAGGTAGCACAAAACTAGAAACTAGCCCCTTGATTTCACCTCCACACGAAGGTGACAAAGAGATCATGAAGGTTTCACCAGGAAGTGCAATCAATCTAATAAAGCAGAGAATTCTGCGCATACCACCCCCACCCACACCACCATCAATTTCACTATCTTCACCCCTAACTTCACCCATACCACCTCCGCCACCACCACAAAGCAGTATGGCCAACGCGATAAAGCTACCAGTGTTCAAGAGAGTAGGGAATGAAGATTCAGAACAATTTTGGTTCGTGATAAAAGCAGTATGGGAAGAACAAAATGTCAAGGATGACAATATAATGAAATCAACATTGGTCAACACTCTACAGGATTGCATGCTAACCTGGTACATTAAGCATTCCAATGACAATCCAAATGCCAAGATAGCAGATATCCAAGCTACTCTAAAAAAGGAATTTAACAAACCAAAATTGGAGGCACAGTTAATCATTCGATTCAAAGAAATCATAATGCTACCAGGCGAAACCCTGTGGGAGTTGGATCAAAGACTGAAGTGCACAATTCGGGAAGAGAACATGACCTTAATGGATGGGAAACACCGTGAATGGCTTGTAGCCTCATTAACATCGTATCTATGTAACACATTGTCGCAACAAAGGCTAGCAACTCAGGATGAAGCTTTGGAGGTCATGATGAGATTGTATGAGACTCTGATACAAGATCCTAACTTGGGAGTCCAACAGATTCACACGCAGTTGAAGAACTTGTGCCTTGAGATGCAGAGTCTGAAACAAGACAAGACGGCTCAATTAGAAGTGCATGACGAGGTATGGTGCATAAAGTAGAAGGGCTAAGGAGACGACAAGGACCACACCGTAGTGTTCACGAATTACCTTGTGGAAGGAGGGCCAATTCCACTAAGACCGGAGGCACAAGCAGGACCAAGAACGACGCCTACATTATGGTGTGCGATTTGTGAGATAGGAGCGAAGCATGCTATACATAACTGCCATCTATTATAGAAGTATACGCATAATTCCCAACAGTCGTTTTGTAATTTATGCAATTCAATAGGCCATGATGAGCACACTTGTAGAAGTTATGAACTGATGATGGATCGAACTCCTACCTACAGAGTTTAGGCCGAAATGCAACCCATTAACGAGAACGCAAGGATGGCGTGAATCAGATTTCAAGGGCGTAGACGAGGTTGAGGTGGAATGTGACCAGGAAGATGTCACAAAATGTTGATATGTTACAATTGCGGAGGGCCGGAGCATTATGCCCGTCATTGTACAAATCCAAAGAGACCATCATGCTTATATTGTATGTAGTTTGGTCATGAGATAGAGGACTGTCCCACACTGATAGCGAGGTTGCGTGATAAAGGAGCACTCCAGCCTCCCCTGACTGGGAGCCTACAAATGATGAGGTCTGAGCTACACAAGGAAGACCTCAATGTAGATATCATGCTCCGGAGTGGTATTATGATAAGGGATGACAAAGGTAAGTAGCCTGAAGAAAGTACATAGGTTTGCCAGGCTCCAACAAAGTAACCAGAATTTGATTTGGAGCACGCTAAGGTGACCTTCGTGGAAGCTAAGAGGAACTTCGCTGATGCCTCCACTTAATGAAGTAAGAACCAACTGGAGTCGGAAATGGACCCATCGATTCTCACTATATTCTTGGAGACATGCATGAAGCTACTCCATGATAGCAAGGCTGTGAAGGGGCTACAAGAACTCATGAGTAGATACACTGGGACCACACCAAGGGAGCCATGCGTAGTCAGAAAGCTCGAGAAGCACACGACATGAACAGGAAGGGAGATGAGATTGACCGCATAGATGAGGGAATACGAGATGGATCAAGTGATTCTAGATCTAGGTTCAGATGCGAATGTCCTACCAAGGTAGAAATGGGAGCACATGAGTAGGCATGTGTTTCAATGGTCTCCTATCCAACTACGAATGGTGACGCAGCAAAAGATCCTACCTATGGGAAGATTGCAGGGAATCATAGTAGACATCGAAGGAGCAAGCGCACTAGCAGATTTGAAAGTGATAGAGATTGTTGATGATAGCAATCCCTATCTTGCGCTACTAGGAATATATTGGGCCACTGACATGAATGGAGTGATAAATCTAAAGAAGCACAATATGATTTTTGAGAAAAAGTCACTGCGCATAGTGGTACCTTTAGAACCTATGGAAGGATCGCGCTACACAGAGCCAGTGCACGACTACGACAACGATGATGATCTAGACTGTATCTACAAGATAACTACATGTGAGCAAGACTAGATAAATCCAACCGCGGATGGACGAATCTCATGGGAGCACAAAAGCTCTTGTACATGAGATTCTGATGAAGAGATAGAAAGATGGTAGAACCGATTACACGAGGTAACCACGCTCAACTGAAACATGATGACAAGATCGTTGTGTTGCGTAGCAACTGAGGTAAGAGACCTACCTACGTATGATGGGTTAAGTGAGGTGGATGACTTCCTGAATGAATTTGAAAGAGAAGTACTGGAAAAATAACATTTCGATGCTCTGAAATGGGTACTGAGCACTGCACCCGCAAGATGGTGGGGTACGCACCAAAGAAGTTTCGATGACTGGTGCGAATGCAGAAGGATGATGTGCATGCGATTTGGGAAGCCTTAGATGTGGTTAAAATACAAGTGTGATGGAAAAAACGGCCCGCACACCCACCTTTCTAGGTGGGTACAAGCATATGGTATGAAACTTGCAGGAATACACACAGTACTCACGGTAGGAGACATGATTGAAACACCGGTGTTAGTAAGACAATGGCACGACCAACCCCTCCGTTTGAGACCAGGAAGTATGGTATGACCAAGCACGCAAAAGCATATTCACGTAGAATCTTTTGACAAGGTATGCAAAGCATTGAACACGATCCACCATGTGAAGCAGGCTAACTAGGACGTGCCCGTACCGACGATTCTCTAGGCATATAGGATTGTGTGCAAAACCCCGACCGCACATGCACCAACAAGGCTAGAGTATGAAGCAACTGAAGTAAGCCCTAAAATACTTGGAGAACATAGACCATGCATGATCACGCCAATAGATATGATGGTTCGCAAAACCATGGAAGTAGAAAAATCCAATAAGGAAATTTTAGGCTCCAAGAACTTGAAAAAGAAAGCGTGTGATTAAGGAGGAAAAGCGCTTTGGTAGAAGCAGAAGTCAAGAAACTAGAAGATGAAATAAGGGATGAGTTTCTCGATAAGAAGACCATGGTGATAAAAGAGGGAGTGCACGATCATGCTAACAAGCTTGAGGACTATCATTGCAAATTGATCAGTGTTATGCCTTGGCTTGGACCGCATATTACTAAGAGAATTAACCAGTGTGATACGCTACAAAGGATAAGATGCGCGAGGCGGCCAGTAACAGTAAAAGGTAGGTATTTCCTAGAAAGAGTGTTAGATGATCAGAGGAACTAGCACATAGGTGGTGCGACCACCTGAATAGCTAAGGAAGGAACAATCTTAGCACTCCAGGTAGTTGAAAGGGAGCACGGGACTATAAACTATTCTCCTCGGGAGGTGCACGATATTGGACATGTGCGCAGAAGCAAAGAGTCACAAGGTCTGCGACCATGCATAGGGGGCTACACTGCCACACAAGTTAGCTAGAAATTGACCATTGAAGTCACTATTCACGATGGGATGCTCGACCTGAGGCCAAATGGAGCGGGATGCAGGCATTTAAGACATGAGTTATGGGCAAGATTTGGAAAATATGCCGCTAAGGAAGCATTAATGAACCGGATTTGGGGGGAACGGTTGAATTCAAATTCAAAAAGAGCTATAAAATACAAAGGGTTTCCCAGTAAACAACACTTGGTCATTTGCAAATTGAGCGATTGAGTAGAGCCCCGAGTGTTATGAGTTGAGTATTGATTGAGCCCCTAAGTTCACGAGTGCTAGATTTCTAGACGAATACGATTGAAATTGCTCAAGACATTATGGAGATAACTACAATAACCAATGGACAGGCTACGTAGGCCCTGGCTATGGGAGATGCTCCAGAAGGAGTCGGGATTGTGGCAGAAATCCCAAAATCACCATGCACGTCAAGGCCTAAGAAGTACAAACAAGCAATGGTTCTCGTACGTGTGTCCCCACAGAACCCGTTGCGCAACAAACTGTCAATGGAGGAGAAGGGGAAAGCCATCACCATAGAGACGGATGAAGGAGAAGAAGATCTGGAGGATCTTATCATCACGAAGGATGAGGATGAAGGCATGGAGGAGGACACTCAGCCTACACACCACGCAACAAAATTGCCCACCTATGTGCCCACGCAAAAAGTGAAGGCGAAAGTGCCCAAGGACTTGGACGAGACCAAGAGCTCGCTCCAGACCCTGCTCCCCTAGACAACATTATGTTTGAAGGAACGCACATGGGATGCATGCCGAGCTTGAAATTCGAAGATTTGGACCTTGCTGACCATGACAAGTTCCCTCACCTTGAGACCGGGAACCTTATGAAGCCCAAACAAAACACCATGGTGGGGGTTACAAAACTAGAGCCGTGGAAGTGCTTGCACGGAGTGGAAAAGGCTAGGCTACTGAATCTGCTCTGGCTGTCGCACTTCCACCATGCACCAATAACCATTTTCGTCATCAGACAGTTGCTTTTCCTAGTGCATGATGGATGTTTATGGCTGGAGGAAGCCCATCCCCATCATGGCAGACCTGATTCACCGCATCTCCCGGCTTCGATGTAAAGGAGAGGACCCCTCAAATATATCCGAAGGGAAGGGTAGTGACTTGGCCATCTCGGAGGCCATGAAGAAAAAGTACAAGTTGGAAAGGAGGAAGAAGGGATACACCATCTCTAGCATCAAGTATAAATAAGTGCGCATAGCGACCCAAGTCTTGGTAGGAAATGTCATGCATAAGTGCCATGTGGAGGAAGTACCCGTGCCGGTTGTAGCACTGGTGGAGTAGTGTGCGGAGGGGGTTAAGTTTAACTGTTATGATTTCCTCTGGAAAGAGTTTTTAGAAAATTTCCACAAAGCCCAGGAACAAGGCAAAATGTTCCACTATTCATGGTTGTTGCTGTCCATAGTGCTTGTGGTAGGGGAACTGTTGGAGGATAGTCAATTCCTCATAATTGACAGGGATTTACTGAAGGCCGCAAAGTACACTTCACTCTATGCCACGACGGATGTTAAGAGGATATGTGAACCTCAGAATGGTAATCAACTGTAAGCCGCATTTGTCACCCACTGTTTACAACAGGCTACAAAGTTTTGTAGAATTTAAAGCAAACATGCATAATATTTACATCAAGGCATGCAAGGACCCAATTAAGCAGTGGATAAAGCTACCCTTCGTAGCCATAGATGACATCATTTTTAATGTACTAGAGGCATGGACACTGCAGTGGCGTTCCCCAGACATCGCAGAGATTGAGTGGCGGTGCAAAGGAAGAAATACATGGCCAAGTTGCGCATTACACAATTGGCCAAAAAGAAAAGGAAGGAAGCAGCGGTAGCAGAAGTGCGGGTGGCGTGGGATGCCTCACAGAAAGCAGCTGAGCAAGAAAAGGCCGCAGTAGCAACAGTAGCATAGGAAGCAGCCATGAAGGTGGGCGAGGGATAAACAATGCCTTCATAGGGTTAGGAAGTAGAGGAAGTAGAAATAGAAGAAGGAGGCACAGACCCACAAACCATGTTGATGCAGCTGAAGCACTAGCACCCAACAGAGTGGGTAGGGTCGTGGAAGAAGGTCAAGGCCTCGAAATTGTCCATTAACCCAATCACCCTAACTAAGGGTGATCTATATGAAATTGGTGAAACTGTTCGCGATGTTACCCTTGAAGCTCTCCATGATTTCATGCAGGAGAACCAAATTGTGTTGGGGGCCCTCAGATCATAGTTGCAGGAATTACAGGCGCACCCCCCCAGGCTGGTACCCTTTTGGACAGCCTCACAGTCAGCTCAACAACAATAGAGAAGATGTTCTGCCCACAGATGACAAACACCATAGTTCTACTAGAAGGAGCACTAGTGCCATCAAATGAGGCCAATAGGCCTTCGATTAGCACACTGAATGGTCTCGGTATCAATCTAGCTTCACTCCCACGCGATACCTTATGTGTGTTGCAGGATGGGATAACTGCAGAGCTATGAGATAGGGAGAGCCACGCGCTCCAAGTCCTCAGTGAGCAGAAAATAAATATGGAACAACTGAGCTTGTAGCGCGATGAATTGGTGTTGCATAATCAATAGCTGCTATAGGTGATATATGATGCTTGCCAAAGCATCCTGGAACTTGTCATCCAAGCAGACATACCAACAGAGGCGCAGATCCATAGGTTAGCAGCAGGGGTCCACGAGGCAAGGGAAGAAATGGCAAAGGTTCAGCTGGAGATGAACCTTCAGATCGCTAATTTATAGTTAAAGGCGCAGCCATCCACTCCCTTGGAAGTCAGAGAACAGCACGCTAGCGCTATCACAATGGGATTGGAGGAAATTGGAGGTGCAGTGCGTGAATGCACTAGTATGTTGGAAGATCACTTGAGGTCCTCTCAAATCTGTAGGAGGACCCTAAAATCCAGCACTTTGAGACAGAGGCGCGAGAACTCCAATAACAGTATAACAATGTCCGAGGAACTGCGTAGACGGTAGTCCTCACTCAAAGGCTTGCACAGATGCAGCAGGATAAAGCACTGAATGATTAGGTGGATGTGGCATGACATAAGGAAGCAGTCTTGAAGGCATGCATTCAACCTTGGATCGACGAGGCCTTCATCATCACAACAGAAATAGAAGGCAAGCTTGTATGCATGCAAGGGATGCACACATTGATGTAGAGAAGCACTCTCGACATAGAGGTCTCGGAACAACGTATGCACCAAATCCAGCAAGCAGCATCTGAGTTTGTTATTGACCTCCACACAGTTCGAGAACAGTTGGAGGTACTCCGGTGAAGATCGTCACACCAACAGAGTGACTCAAGGGCCAGTCACAATGTTTGTGTTGGGGGTTATTAGGCATGGAATCCCCCCATGGCATGTTTTGGGGCTTAAAGGGCAAGTTTTGACCGAATCTTGTCATAAATCTCCGTGAATTGTGGGCGCAAGGTGCGAAAGTATGATACAGTCACAGGGTTGTTCACCCTAGTTTTGTAATGTAATGTCGATTGGATAGACCTACACATGGTCTGCTGACCATGGGATTGTATAAATAGAGCGAGGCTCTAAGTGAAAAATAAGACTAACAGATAATAGAAGAAAAGTATGAGAAGTCTAAGTAAGTTGCAGTGTAAAGTGTTTCTTTGGGTTGTAGGGTAGGAGAAACCTCTGTAGTTGTGTGCATAGTGGCCTAGTAGTCCGCAACTAAGTGCGTGGGCCCTTGTAACTGAGTGTGTAAGGCGAGTCGAGTCTATAACCATGGAAAGAATCAGTAAAGAGAAATTTTGTTATAATTATGTGTATCTGTTCTTGGGTTAATGCATGATAGATATCATTTGCAAATATATTATTTATTTACTGCATGTACCTGCATGAATGTTTGTGTTGTTAAGTATAACTTAAAGCACTCCAGTAGGCAAGGATAATTAACTAATATTGAAATATAAGCAAGGTCTTGGGTAATAATGCAGACCGTGGTGCTCAGCCCTTAGGTAGGGCTGCGCAAAGGTAGTCTATCAAGCCACGAGGAACAGGAAAGTGTGCGAAAAAACCTACACACAGGGACAAACCGTGGACTAGTCGAACTCATCGAACATCTCCAGGGTGTGGAAACCTAGTTCTAGCACCCTCCCATACTACTTCAGGTGAGACCTTAGTCCGCGCTCTGCGGACTATTGCCAAAAGGGCCAGTAGTGTCGGGATTTGTTTGGCTAATCAACTTCGAACCTGTGTCAGGCCCCAACAAGCCAACAATGTACCTCATTTTCACCCTTTTTTTCTCAACTAACATAAATATAGTTTCAATAGTAAATTCTCCTCCATATGAAATATGTCTTCATAATAAAACTAGAAACATTAGCAATAGTCATCCTTCAAATTCGTAAGTGTTATGCTTTCATTTAACACCTTTATAATGAATTTTGTTTTGGTACTATTGGATTGAGGGGACTTGGACCTAGGTTCAGAGTTAGCTACTCTAACCAACAAAAGCCTACCTTATCAGCCCTTTCGGCAAAAACTCACATAGCACAGACTATAGTCTCACCTGAAGTACTATTAGGGGATGCTATTATTAGGTTTATATATCCAAAGGACTATGTGATGTGTTTATGTTACTCTTAGGGCTTTATTCTGACCTTCATGAAACCTTACCCTTAAATTCCAGAAATTACAATAACTAACAATTAACATATTCAAACTCTTCATTGGTTGTTCTAAACATTCATAACATCATGTAATTAAACAGATCTACCCTTTTTGTGCTTCTATTAATTAATTTTCATGATAAATAGCGATAAACATAGAGAATATACAGTAGCTTTAAAAGTAAACAATAACACACATATACATAGATAATGCTCCAAAACAAGCTTTACTATGCTTTAATCTTCACTTACAGACTCCTCTAACCCTGCGCACATAGCTGGAGGTTCCTACACACTCAACTTCAGACTTACCAAGGTCTCCATGCACATATTTGTAGGAGCCTTCCCCTTCACCCAAGTAGAGAATACACAATACATACCCAAAACTTGCCTATCTATGCTCTTTGCTATCTGGACAGACTTTTCAATAACCCTCTAGTTTCTTTATTACAATACCATGGTCTGCGAACCATGGGTGGGTCACAAAACAACTTATCTTCTAACCAAATAAGGGTATTTGACCTTCCTAAAGCCCCTTTTGACTCCTATTGACCTGCATGCTCCGCTTTTGAAAATGTGGAGACTTTACAATACTTTTTATAAAATTGACACTAGGGGACCCTGTCCCAACAAGGCCGCAACACAAAGTCGTGACTCGTCATGAATCGCTCTACTGGTGTTGCCTTGATCTTCACCTGTAGGCCACTAAATTTCATTTTCAATTCTTGAAGATATATTGTTTCATGTGTAGTGCCCTGATGAACCTCTTCAACCAGTTTTTTGGTTGTTGGAGCTTCAACTTCAAGGCTCATGGTTCTCTATCTCTACTACATATCCTTTAGCTTGCTTTGCACCATATGTGAGAGCTGGCTTGCCACATTTGCCTAGGGTTTCATCCTTAAGGATATGATGGATGCCATCCGATGCATCTCATCAATCTTGGTCTAGATGAACTTTCCCTCCTGTAATCTAGTGAACCTTTACACTAGTGCCAAAGTCTGAGCTATAGCTCTAATCTCGTCGAAATGCCTTTTTTTCTTGGATATCTGTTTAAATCTTCTACAAGTGTGGATCCTCCTATGGTGAGGTCCACATTTCCATGGTTTGTTCAAACAACTGACTGAAATCCTTTATTGTAGCTTCTAGTGTAGTCTTTTCTTCTTTAATAGTAGCCTCATGTTGCTCTCTGACTTCCGAAGGAATAGTTGGCTACAGCTTAAGTTGAAGCTCAGATATATGTAGCTACTGTTCAAAATTAACCTTCTCAATATCCTCCTTTTATTCCTTTATAGCGGTAGCTAGCTTCTTGATTTTCTCTATGGAGGCTACTTCTACTGGAATCTAGAGCTCGAGAAGCTCACTACAAGGCTGTGCTATTGTTTCTTCCAATTGTTGACTATGCGCAATAACTTCTTCCATTCCTTGAGTGTCTTTGCCTTTTCTTCAAACATATGTTGGTTATTGGTCTTTACTCTTTTGATAACTAGTAATTCTTATTCTTCCCAAACTCTAAGCTCATATAATACCCCTTGACACATCTCGTGCAATGACTAAATAGGGAGCACTGCAAGTTTTAGACTCAAAATTTTCAATTGTAATAGATGCACCCTATCTTCTAAAGTCTCAAGATGTAGTGATCCCTCTAGTAACTACACTACGTGGAGGTCTGTGGTGATATTTATTGCTAAGGCTAACCCACTCGCTTGCTTCGCACTAACTTGTCCAACACTCACTTGAATAACCCCTGTCTGGACCAACAATTCCCTCAAGCCTTGCTACACCTTGTCTAGTGTTTGATGGCATTGATCCTCGATGTGGCTCCAAATTGTTTCCATGGAATTTCGAACCACATCATCGATCTCATCTAGCTCCCCCTCTGTGAGGACCATTGGTGTCGCACATTCATACTTGTCAGACTTCTGCTTTTTACGTGGTCCCTTAGAACTTTGCATCTTCCATTTTCTAACAATGAAGGGGGACTCCCAGTCTATGCCCCTTCCTCTTCACCATTTGTGTCCACCTCTATGTTCATGTGCTCTGTTTCAAATTCGCCTAGGTCAATATTGGCTTATGATGTGGTGGAAACTTTCTCCTTTGGCACTTGTGTCTCTTTGGTAGAGACCTTCTCTTTCAATGCTTCTCTCTCCTTTGTAGAAGCCTCTTTCTGTTCTGCGGCCTTTTCTTTGGATGTGGCCTTTTCTTTGGATGTGGCCTTTTCTTTCACATAAGCCTTATGTACTTCCTTCTTGTTATCCTTTTCTACTACTGTCGTAGCTGTGGTTTTCTCTGCTTCACCTTCGGCGACCTTATTGGTTCCTGTGCTTGCATTAGATCTGGTGAGATAGTTTCTCGACCATTTAGTGATGATCCCCATAATATCATCTTCGGCGACCAAGTATGGAAACTTATGCCATGCACCCTTGGCATCTTTCTTCTCACAGATAGAAAGATTATGAAAATCTGCCTTGAAATCAATAAGATTAGCATATTTGGCATGCAAGCTTATTGATAACCGTGACCGCTGGTTAATCACCATCCTCAACTTAGATTCGAACAAGACCCAAAATATCATTGTCTCCACAATGCGCTTAGGGTCCTTCTACACCTAGAGTGAGGCAAATTTCATGACCTTGCATAGGTCTGGAAGATGTTGCGGGAACTGGATTTCCTCAACGTCCTCCATGTCACCAACGCAATCAACAAAAGTAGCCACACGTAGTGGAATACTTTACCATCATCCTAGGCCTCTCTAAAATCCTCCACGAAGTCATGACATAGATACTGAGCCCAATTATATTGGAATCCTTTGGTACACTGCACAACCAAATATACTACTTCCGCTGGCACTTCATCAGCGTGACACTTCCTCATAATTTTTCTGGCCAATATTTGTGTAGCGAACTACACTACGCCATCTAATATGGAGCTAATCGCATAGCCACATGACTTCTTCACCAACCTGAGGTCGATTTTCATCTGGTCTGCCAAATTTTTCTCCTGCGATTTCCCCACAAAAGCATCCACAGGGTCTACTCCTTGATATGGAAACAATGTTATACGGTGAATCAACATATCAATAATTGGAATGGGCCCTCCCAACCAAAGGCACCCATCGTGAACCAACATCAATAATTGAGACACACAGATAATGTTGATGGTGTTGTGGATAAAATGTGGCACCCACAACATATTGAGAAACCCCGCGTGCTCAACTATGGCCGCCCACTTCATTGGCCTGAGTCATGTAACATCTTACTCCTCATAGTATACTTTCTTCAAGCATTTGATCAGTTCCAACTATGGGAACTTCGCATGATCCCCCAAGTCTGATTCATCCATCTTGAAATGCAGTATTTGGGTCTGCAGATTGTCCTCAAAAGGTATTTCTTTGGTAGCAATGTTGTGGAGACCTAGAATTTCGTTGAATCTAGGTCTTTAGTAACCTTGGTTGTGGATTTCCTAGGTGGGATATTAGGTGCTAGCCTTATAATCTTTACAACTTCATATGCTTCAATCTCTTCAATCCCCATAGTTAGATCTTCCTCCTCTAAGCCCAAGGGTTTCATCGGTTGTTTGGTTCTATCCATCTTACAATTTTGTCTGATCTCCATTGGATTCTTGCGTGGTGATTACTGAGCTAGTGCTTGTTGGGGCTTCTTTTGCTTCTTTTCTACTACCACGGAGGAAGATGATTTAGCCCTCAGTAACCTAGGTGATGTGGTATGCAAGGTTGTAGCCATGGGTTGGGTCGGATCGGGTAGGGTTGTAGTCATTCTCTCTAATAATATTTCACACTACTACTTAGGTAAATTCCCTTACCCTTGCTGTGAAAGCTTCTCTCGCAATACTTTCCAATCCTCTCCAGACATGCAACATTTATCTTTGTGCAAACTAAAGTGCAAAAGCTAAAGAAAATTTCTTAGGAAGCAAAGTGTTCGAATGTGGAGCGGGATGTTGTATTTATAGCTCCTTTTGAATTCAAACACATCCATTCCCTTTGGATCCCTATCATTAATGCACATTTGGTGGCATATTTCCAAAAATATGCTCCTTAAATTCTCTCCCCCTGCTCCTTTCAATATAAAAATTGGCATCCAATCATCTACAGTGCTTCCAATGGTCACATTTTGACCATGCTATGTCGAACCCACCATGCTAGCATAGCTCCTTCATCGTAGTTCTCCTTTGTGCCTTCCCTCGATTCATCATGCAACCCATTCACTTCGCCAAACTATCCTTCTGGCAGTGTAGTTTATAGTCTCATACTTCCTTGAAATTTCCTTAGATATTAATACTATCCTGCACTCATATATTCATTATGTAGGGGTGGGATCATCCCTATACAAATTTAACTAGGTCCCATTGACCTTTCTTGGAAATATTTCCCCGTTCAGCTTGGCAAGTTGAACTGCACCTCCATCGGTAATCTCCTTGATGATATATTGCCCAATCAATGCATCTATAACTTTCTTGGAGACTTCATAGACTTCTTATATAGTAGCACTAAATCTCCAATTTTAAAGGTGTATTGTTTAATATGGCGATCATGCCATGCCTTTTTGCGAGCCTTCTTCACTTGCCGATGAAAACATCCAAGAAACGATCTTCTTCCAATTGAACTATCTACACGAGGCGTTCTTCCATGGTATCCTGACCAACCATATTTCTGATTGCAGCAATCTGCAAAATTGGCACGATGTACTCCATTAGCATCATAGATTCTTGTCCATAAACAATTCTAAACAGTGTCTATCCAATCAACCTTTTACAGGTGCTTTTATATGCCCACAGAATAGTCAGTATTTCACATCCCAAACATTCTCATTTTCATTACAAATCTTCATTAAAGCATTCTCCTGGATTTTCTTAAAGGCTTCCCCTATTCCATTTGCTTGAGGATGGTACAACATGCTTTTATGATGATACATCTGGAATTCTTCAATAAAATCAACAATGGTTCTACTCAAGAAGTGCGAACCCTTATCACTCATAAAAAATATAGGGCAGTCAAACCGACACAAAATGTATTAAAAAATTAACTTTGCAATTGAAGCCACGCTACAATCTTTCACGAGTTGCACTACAACCCACTTGGTCAAGTATTTGGTCACTGTGATTATGTATATTTCTCCTATCTTATTTCCTAGTGGTTGAATTGGTCCCATGAAGTCTATTGCCCACTTATCAAATGACTATAAGAACACTTGCAGGTTCAGAAGAAATTCATGCCTTCAGGATAGCCTCCCCATTCTTTGACAGACATCACACGCTCTGCAATAATCCTTGGAATCCCTATGCATAGTTGGCCACCATAGCCCAACTCATAGGATCTTCTACGCAGTTTCTCTTCCCACATAATGTCCTCCACCAACTCTGCCATGTGCTTCAGTGAGGATACTTTTTCGTTCATAATTTGGGACATACCTATGCAGTACTTCATCGGATGCCATTTTATATAAGTGCCCTCCAATGATAGAAAAATATACAACCCTGACCACCAATTCTTTCTTCCACGGCATTGTATATCCTTCAGGAGTTGTACCTATAGACAAGAATTGGATTATGTCTGCAAAATTTTCATCTGCGAGATGCACAACAACGAGTTGTGCATCAAGCAATCCTTCATGTAGGGTTGTAGGTTCGTCACCATTCTCAATCCGCGAGAGGTGACATGGTCCAGTATTTAATCTCCCTTTCTTCACAACTACCTCAAAGTCATATTCTCGAAAGAGAAACAACCATCTACAAAGTCCCCCCTGCCCCCAACGCAAGCTTGTTGACCAGGTATATCAAAGCAGAATGATTTGTGTACATTTTGAAGTATGCACCCAAAAAATAGTGCCTGAATTTTTGGAGTGCATACACCATTTCCAATCCTTGGTGTTCTGTAGTTGAATTTCCAATAGTGCCTTAATTTTTTTTCCTTCGACAAATTCCTTCTCGCAAATTCTATCGGTTGGTTAATATGCCAAGTTGGGTTAGCACTGCTCTTGATGCTATGCATGAGGCATCTACATGTACATGGAATTCCTTTTTCCAGGTAGGGAACACTAGAATAGGTGTCGTGACCATTTTTTCCTTCGATACATCCAAACTCTTCTAGCAATCATCATCCCAGCAAAAGGTCACATCCTTCTTCAGTAATATCTCCAAGGGTGCAGTGATATGCACATATGCTTTGATGAACTTCTTATAATATCATGTATGGCCCAATGTCACATGAAAATACTTGACATTCCTTAAGGACTCTAAATTGATAATTACAACAATTTTGGAAGGGTCTGCCATCAATCCCTTCTTACAGACAACATGGCCCGAGAGTATCCCATATGGTACACATAATATGCACTTCTTCAGATTAAGGGATATCTTATAATTTTACAAGTATCCAGCATGAGGTAAAGACTCGAAACATGCTTCTTTATAATCCAAACATTGTCCAGTCATCAAAGTAAACCTCCAAGAACTTATGGATAAATTCTTTAAAAGTTAAGACTACCACCTGAGAAAATATTGTAGGCTCATTCTTAAGTCCAAACGGAATAAATTTATATTGAAAAAATCCCCATTCTCTAGCGAAGGTAGTCATACTCTGATCCTCCACCATGATTTTGATATGATGATACCCTAAGATCCCATTGGTAAATGAATAGTCTTCCTGACCTCTAACATTCTCCAATACTTCATCTGTGAATGGAATGGGGAATGGATCATGGAAACAAGCATGATTCAACTTTCTTAAATCTACGCAAATCAAAATTTTTCCCTTCATCTTGTTTTCCTGAACCATCATAATGCTAACCAAGTTTGATTTCTCGACATACTCAATAACCCTAGTTGCAAGCATATTATCTTATCATTCATGCACTTTTTCCTTGTACTTAGGATTGAACCGGTATGGGCACTTCTTCACTGGCTTTGCATTTGGCTTCAAAGTGATCTTCATGACAGCCAGATCACCTACTATCCCCTTTTGATCAAAGAACTTTGTGGGAAACAAGTCCTGATACTCCTGCAATAACTCTATGACTTTATCCACTGTGTCCTCATCCCAGTAATCACCTATATTTGCGAACCCGACCTACACTTCTGACCTAATATTCACCTACCTAGTTTTCAAGGGCTTTGAGATGTCAGGGACTTCTATTTTCAGCCCTGTGACTTCATGTTGTCCTTCTAACTCAAGAATACTGATGTTCTTAGGATCTTCCTCACCTTCCTCTGTGGTCACATTGTATCATTCCAACACATGGCACAGTTGTGTACTCTAGTCCGGTTGTACCCATGTGACAGGCTCTTCAGGCATTCTGAATATTGTAGCCTTAATCTCCTATAACACTTCACCAATACACTCAAATCCACCCTCGAAAATGAAAGTTAATAGAAAATTTTCCTTCAGAACATCCCACTCTGTGGTTCTGTGTGGAAGCTCTATCTTTAGATACCACTTCATCAAAATAGTATCCAAGGTGTGGAAGAATATGTGAACCCATTCTGGATTTTGTTCTTCTCCCCATGTTTTTGTCCATCGATCTAGATGCTTGTGTGGATCATCCTTTCCTATATATTTCTCTGCCATATGGGTATTGGCATACCCAAACCACAGCTTCATCATCCGTCGATATTCCTTCCTGTCTTCAAAGTTGTTCTTATGTGTACCCCACCATCTGGAAGACGTAGCTCTCAGCACAATGTCTAATTTCTGGAACCAATGTTCCTATGGTACATCCCTTTCAAATTTATCCAGAAATAAATTTACATCTTCTAAACCATCATAATACGGTAGGTTGCATACCTCAGTGGATATACATTGGAGTAACTTAGTGATCCCATTGCGTTGCAGTGTCGATTCCTCATGTAATTTGTTATGCCAATGCTCAAGCTCCTCATCTAAATCTAAATCGTAGGAGTTATCCTTCTCCCAAGTAATTTTCCCATCTATCGTAAGGTTGATCCAATCCTCATACCACACAATAACCTTATAGATTTGTTCAATATCATCCTCCTAATACTAATCCCGGACTAGTTTAGTATATTGTGCACCCTTGCCCGGATCCAATGGTGCAATAACTATTAGTTCCTTCTTCTCAAATGTCATGATGTGCTTCTTTAGACTGATTACTGTGTTCATATAAAATTCTCAATCAATGTCAAGTAGTGTTGGGTATGGATTACTATCATCCACTATTTCAACTACTTCAAAATAGGTTATGGCATGTGCGCATTCAATATCCATAGTTACTCCATGTAGGCGCCCCATAGGGATAATATTCTACTAATTTTCCATTAACAACTGGATCGAGGACCACTGTAGTGTTGGTTTTACCATTATTTCCTAGGTTTTGTTTGGAAAAACATTGGCATCAGATCCCAAATCGACAATAACCTGGTCCATTTCAAATTCTCCAATTTGGGTACTTAATCTCATCTTGTGACTAGTCGTTTTCTTACTTTTTTCTACTTTATGTATTGTGCAATGCTCAGGCGATGTCTTACCCTTTTGACCATAGTTATCTATCAACTCTTGCAGTCCCTATACTTCCTTTTGATCCATTAGGAGCTTCATCTAGGTCTATAAGAAATATGTCAACAATGAATGATTTGTTTCTTATGCAGTACTAACTTCTTCAGGCTTCTCCATTTGTGCACCCTGAACCCTTGATATAGAATCTCCTACGTCCGCAAAGTTCATCTTCTCCTCCATAAAAGTTTCCTTCTCTTTATTCAAATCAAATCCAGCCTCCTTATTAGCAACCTTGTGTACCCATACATTTTCCTCTGGTTGTTTCCCTTTATCCTCCCCGGTAGCTATACCGCTTCGCATAACAATATTAACATTGGGTCCATCCTCGCACAGTTCTGATCTCATCATTTGGATATTTTGAGTAGGATACTTGGTCTATGTATTATTTTCTTACATTTTTGCAATGAGCATAGGAAAATCTTCTATGACATGGTCAAATTGTCAACAATATTGACATGAGGGGCACATTGGATTATGATAATCCCGTGCAAAGTGGCCTAGTTCTCCACAATTGTTACAAATGATTTGGCTGTGACCTCTCCCAGCTCCTCCCCCTTGTCCTCTCCCTCATCCCTTGAATCATCCACATGATGGAGTTTCACCTTAATTGTCCTGAGGTTGTGCCTCCATCTGTACTCTATATGCTGGAGTTATGTCCATCATTAAATCATAACTTTGGCAATTGCACTCGTCATGACCTACAAACTTACTAAAATTGAAAAGCAGTTGTTGGGGAGACTACGCAAACTTTTGCAAAAAATTACAATTGGCCATCATATGTTTTCATGTGATCTATTAGATAGCTCACCATGGCACTACACCAGTGCTCATCCCAGTGGTAGTTTTTGGCTTCAGGGGGACAGTACCTCCCCCAACTAGATAATTCTAATACACCGGGCAATGATCTTTGTCGGGACCATGACCTTTACATTTTAAACACCATACTTCCACGTGGGTCTCACTATGGACTTTATTTCCCTTTTTTAGACTCTTCAACTCCATATGCAGGCTAGCCAACTGCGACTCAATTTGTTGCACTCCCAGATTTGTATCTTGAATAGGTGAGGCTTCCAACTTCATAGAAATCTCCAGTGCCTCAGCATGCATTCCAAGATTGTATTGCGATAATGGTAATCTCATGTGAGGTAACAATGAAAAAATATACCAATCCTTGTGTTGTTCATCTTTGATTTGTATATTAGCCTGTTGTAGTAGACATTTCAACCTTTGATCGAAATCTCATGCAGAGTCATTTGCCTGCTACTGAATTTCTTTAACCTGAGTTACAAATTAAGCTTGAGACTTAGGCTTCTTGAATTCATTATTTAGCATATCCTTCATATCTTTCAGTGTTGCATATGGATGAGTTTTACTATACTTGATATACCATCTCAGCGCCTTATCCTTTAATGCTACAACCAACTGCGCTTTCTTCAGGTCATCGTCCAGTATCTATTTTGACTTCCACAAAACATCTGCTATGAACTAGAATTTTTCAGGGTCTTTTGTCCCTTGACCCTTGAATATGGGCATCTTCATAGCATTCGCGATGCTGAATATAAGAGGAGGAGGAGGAGGTGGAGGTGGAGGTGTAGGTGTAGGTGTGTGAGGTGGTGGTGAAGGTGGAATTGGAGTGGATGGATGTGGTATTCCTGCAATATCCTGATTTATCGTCTGTGGTGCACCTTGAGGCGTATTTAGACTATTAATTTCTTCGTCACAATCAGATGGTCCTAACAAAGGAATGTACTCAGCAGTCGATTCTAGATCTCTTATGAATGGATTTCCACTTCGTGTAGTTCCTGTTAAGTCTCATCTAAACATGAATTCAATGGTGTAACCCGTTTCTCACAGAATATCATTTTAATCCAAGTTTTTAGGGACTTTAGATGCATATGTCTTGGTCCTTGGAAAAATCGTCATTCAAATTCACTATAACTATCAAATGTGTCAATCACGAACTCAGTAATGAATCCACCCAAGATGCTATAGATCCAATAGTCGACAACCCTTGTGATCTTGTTTTCTGAACCTTGCAAGTGCCTTACTGGTTCTAGAGTCGACACAATATGGTTATACAACTTCCACGTACCTTGACCGTCCACCAATTTAGCCAACCATTCGTACAACTCAAATGAAAAAGAGAAGAATAAAATTTCGTGTTCTTCTATATAAAGGTATCTATTCAACCACTCTTCCTTGAACAAGTGTGGATTCCTATTTTCCTGGGTTGCAAAAATCGTGCAACTTTTGATCTATCTACTTCTTTATCTCTTTCTTAGTCGGTATCCACTTATGCCACATCACACATTCCTCAAATAGATCCCAGTCCTAACAATGGAAACATTTGTTGGCTTGAGGGGGCTTCAACCAAGGTTCAGAGTTAGCTGCACTAACCAACAAAATCCTACACTACTGGCCCTTTCGGTAACAACCTGTGTAGTGCAGGCTACAGTCTTACCTGAGGCAGTATTGGGGGATGCTAGAACCAAGTTTCTGCATCCAAATGACTATGTGATGTGTTTTTGTTACTCTTAGGGCTTTATTCCAACCTTCACGAACCCTAACCCTTAGAATCTGAAAATTACAGTAACTAACAATTAACAAATTCAAACTCTTCGTTGATTGTTCTAAATCTTCATAACATCATGTCATTAAGTAGATCTACCCTTTTCGTGCATATATTAAGTATTTTTCATGATAAATTGCAGTAAACATAACAAATATGCAATAACTTTAGAAATAAACAATAACACATCTATACATAGTTAATGCTCCAAAACAACCTTTATTATTTTAGATCTTCACTTATAGACTCCTCCAACACTGCCCATACAGCTGTAGGGGCCCACACACTTAGCTGTGGATTTACCAAGGTCTCCGCGCACACAGCTGCAGGAGCCTTTCCCTTTGCCCAAGTATAGAATATACAATAGAGACACAAAAATTTCCTACCTATGCTCTTCGCTATCTGGATTGACTTTTCTATGACCCTCTATGAGTCCTTTTATATCTTTCTTTATTATAATACCATGGTCCGTGAAACATGGGCGGGTCAAAAAACAAATTATATTCTAACCAACTAAGGGGCTTTGACCTTCCTAAAGCCCCTTTTGACTCCTATCAACCTGCACGCTCTGCTCCTCAAAATGCAGAGACTTTACAATACTTTTTACAAAGTTGATCCCAGGGGACCCTGTCCCAACAAGTACTTGGAGTCTCATTGGCTTAGGCTTATTTATTTCATAACCATATCAATGTTCTTAGTTTCAGATGCATCCAAAAATTAATACCCAATTCCTACTACAAGCCTCTTGGTTGCTAATATGTTTATCTCTATGAGTTGCTTTAAAATAATATTTTTGACACTTATAATACTTGGGTTGATAATGATACTTTATGTCATTTATAATAATAGTCATAGAATTTGTCATATATATAACATGTAACTTGTGTCTTAATATACATTATATCATGGTTTCTTGTCCCCATTTTACTCTTATGACCAGAGTTATGTTATGTGTGTGTCCCCTCCTTGTGCACTAACAAGGAATATGCATACCCCATTTGTATTCTTAACAAAGAAAATGCCATATACCTTTTTACTTCGTCATTATAATTATACATTTTCCCTTATGAGTTGGGTTATTTGGCTATGTAACCATCCATGCGACTGTTACCACTTGGCATATTATGTTTGGGCCTTCTCTCCTCAATCAAATGTTGTTAGCTTCTACAGTTCCGATGAAATAAGAACAGGTTGTGGTTAAACTAGAGATATATGACTAGGGTAAACTAACCTTACCTTTACTCATTTTATTTTGATGTTTCTTTTGTTGCTGATAGGGTTCTTTGCTTTTTAGATACTAAATGAGGGTTTAAAACCTAAAACTTAACACACAAGTATTTTTGACACTATTAGCCATTAGTGATTTATTATTTCCTCCCATTGGAATATAGCCTTTCATCCACGTGGCAAAATTTTCCCAAAGTATGTAGAGGTAAAACATAGTTTTATTCTTTTATCTCAACAAAGTTAGATTTCAATTCTCATGTTCCGCCATTATATTTCTAACTATTACAATGCTTAATCTTATAGATCATAAGAGGATTTACGACATTCGTGCCAATGAGGAACCATTTCAAGGTTCTGCCTAATTTTCAAAGAATGGATATAAATTTTTTCAAAAGGGATTCAAGGGTTTTACTTCACCATTTACATCTCTGGTAATTTCCCTTATCCTCCGCGCTTATATTTTTGTTGTTAGAGATTTATACCTGTTTCACATTCCTCCTTCTCCTATGTATTTCTTCGTATTTAAACATCTCATTCTTATGGTTTTTCATTTTAGGTTCTAGAGAATAATAGGGAACTAATTCCCTAATGAGGTTCGGTGTAAACTTCATAATTAATCTTTATTAATTTCTATGTACAATGTACATATTTTCTACTATATTCTCTTAGGATAACAATTTCCCATCTTAATTTATAACGGATCGAACTCAAGCCCATCTGGGATTTATCTGAGAAATTTCAAGCCTGAATGAGGTTAATTTCTTAATTTACCAAACTGGGATTTTAACCCTTTACCACGGTTTTAAGAACTGGCCCTGAGATCTTTGTCTTCACACCTTTCTTTCTAATCTGCATGAAAATTTCAACGAGAATGACGTTTTTTTTTAATAGTAGCTTCCATATGTATATTTAAATTCTTTCCTTTGAAAATTTATTATGAGTAAATATTTTGGAAATGATATCTTTTTGGAAAGTTTATTATGAGTAAAATATTTTGGAAATGATATCTTTTTGGAAAGTTTATTTGGAACTTCTTTGGATTCTTTGACTTTTCCCTTAAACAAGGTATGTTTGCTGTACATAGATATCACCCCATGGTGAAATTATTATTATTTGAATGATGTTTCCCATTATTTTATTTTATTACTAATTTCCTCTTATTATTTGCGAGTAATATTTACGTTCGTTAAACTAATATTCATTTCCTTATTGAGTCATAAGGAATAGTGCAAGGGTTGAACCCCAGAAATCTCATTATACAAGTTGGAACCTGCACACTAGGTGAACTCTTCTTTACACTCTGATGCTAGCCCATTTGTAATGTGGGTATTTTTTGGCACTAGACCACATTTTCGAATTTTGGCATAAGTTATTTATATATAATGTTAAGATTTGTAAGGGACCTTAGTGTCATTAATTTTCTTTTAGTTTTTGTTGAGTAGGGAGTGGCCACTAGCACTCATAATTTAACTTTCAGCTAACTATTTTTCCTTTAATAAAATTTCTCTTTAATTAAAATTTGTACTAGATAGATGGTCTTTATTATATATATTTGTAAAAATTTAAATATATGGTCAACTAACCTATAGAATGTATTATATTATTTAGATTGTGCATGCATTTTGTATTTATCAATTTAGCCAATACCATCTATGTGTAATATGTCTCACTATAGTATATATTAATAGTTTCTATATAAAGAGAAAATATACACTTAATTTTGTTTTCAATGGTATCCATAGTCTTCTATCTTTTGTACTTAAATACTTGAGAGGAATTTATTAACGAGCCTATAATTTTCCATTACATATACATGACATGGAAACTTTTTTGGCTTCGCAAATGCATCATACTCATGATACACCCTACTGCTTAGATATTGCATTTTTTTTAACTTGAATTTTATACTCCAAACCCTTCTATTAATCCTATAAGTCATGGCTAGGAAAACATTATTGTTTATCCAATATTTATTTGATAAATGATACATGTTTTTTCCATATTGAATAGCTCTATAATTGGTTACAAGCTGTTCATTGATATTTACACTCACTTCAGCAATACTTTACTACTATTGACCAACCTACTTGTGTGTTGATATAATATACGGAAAATCCCCTTAGCAATTTGCATGCAATTATCAAATAACGTTGAATACATATAATTTCTATTCCATGTTTCCTTACTTATCACTAAGTAATTATTTGACTTATTTGTCAGTAAAATTGGTTATATTTACTTGTTTTATGACTAAATTGCTTGCATGCCTAAGATATTGAATCTATTGAGTTATCATTCTAATCGTAAATTCCTCTTCGATATTTTTTTTTTTGTAAATTAGGCTACTTCTATTATTATACAAAAGGTAACAAAAAGATTACAACGAGGCTTGCCTCAAAATTCACCATGCTCAGATGGATTTAGCACAGCTAGACACCTGACCTTGGTAACCAGAAGACCGACATTTGTCCCAAACCAAAACTGGAGAACCAACAGACTGCCAAAAAACCATAACCAGCTGAGAGACGGATCCAATGACCCATACATTACTAACAGACCCCGGCTTTATCCCAACAGTGTAACAGATAACATTATAACAGCATACATAGGCGCGTTTGAAAACCGTGTGTGACTTGAAAAGAGCTGAGCATAGCTTCAGCTTTACAGAAAAAACCCCACTCAGAAGGCAGAGAATAAGAAATACCAGACAAACTCCATGGAGACGCCAGAACCACCACCAGAGCGCCCTGGAGATCGGCTTAAGCATCCACAGAAGTGGAGGGTTGCTCTTCCACAGTCCTGCAACCATATTGATCCGACGCACTTGAATCCGTGTAAGGCGCATCATCTTTTGCCAGCTCACTTGGACCCGCCACCGCCACCGCACCCGAGGTTTCTGCAGGCTAAGCTCTTTGACACAGGATTGGAGAAGGAGGCCTTTGTTCCTCAAAGACTTCTGGTGGAACTGCATTGTCGCATTTCTCAATTCGCACCGAGACATAGTATGTTGCATTGTCCAATAAACAAGGGAAGCGAAACCGAGTTGAGGGATGCGAGCTATGCTCACAGACATCAGCACGCGCATGCCCCCTGCCTCTCCCTCGGCCTCGCCTTGCACCCCGTGAATCAATTCCATCTGAGGAGGATTCCGTACAGTGAGAGGAGCGCTGAGGATTGGCTCTACCTCTGGCACCTCCCCGAGACCCGCCTCTGCGGCTACTGAGGCGAAGCCATTCTCGCGGCATACTGAAATGAAGAGGACAGTGAAACTGGTGCGGAAATGGCACAGAGAGCTCTGGCTGCACAGAGACGGCGCGGGGAACCAAGAAATGAGGCCCAAAGGTGTGGAGACTTGCGGAGGCACAGAGGGCAGGAGATACTCAACAACAAAAACACACCGGGTTGCCACAAGCATAAACACCCAGACTCGACCAAACCAAAGCTCAGGAGCATGAAATTGACATACAATATGGACAGGACACTCAGAGGAAGAGACCAAGGCCTTCAGAGACGAGGGCCGAGGTTTGAACCTCCGAGATCTCCTCCAGAACCCAAGAACCAGCGGCAGACCACACCAACGAAATCCCCGGAGCCAAACAGCATAAAAAACTTAATGGAGAAAGTGAATTACTAGCACCAGCTCGCCGTAATTATACTGCACGGCTACTACCCAGGCCATGTGCGAACCAACGCAATTCACCTGCAACCCGAATGCTGAAGGAATTGAATTCGAGCGAGGGCAGTTGCTATGGGCGGCTGGCTTAATGCTGAATTTACTGCTCGCTCTCATGCGAACTTGACGTGGGTGGCTGGCCCTTAAATGCATTGGACAGATGGCGGGACTGGGCTGCCACTTGCCTAGTGGGAAGCCTGCCTCTGTACCTTCCCGTTTAATGATCACCCATAGCCGGGAAATTCCTCTTCGATATTAATGTAGTATAAATATATCAATTTGATTTTATTAATAACATATTTAATTCCTTCAACTCTTTCAAGAACTTCTTTCATAACTTGGCGGTAGATCTTCACTAAATAAGCAATCTATGGGAAAATTCAAATGGTTTCCACAACTACTATATATCTATACATATATTATTTCTATATCTAATTTATGTGCTCTCTCTCTCTCTCTCTCTCTCTCTCTCTTCTCTCTCTCTCTCTCTCTCTCTCTCTCTATATATATATATATATATATATATATATATATATATATATATATAGATAGATAGATAGATATATTACAAATGATGTCCTATCCCTGTCCTTCACTCTTGAAAGCATTATTTGCATCAATCTATTAAGAATATAGAAGAAAAACATTACCACGAAAGATAAGAATCTTGCTTGAATACCTTAAAAAACCCTATTTTTGAAGGATGTCACGTGTTGCACTAAAGAAACCCTGTGATAAAGATCCACATTGCAGTTTGCATAACTAATAAAATGGTATAGCTTCATAAATAGTTGCATTACAATGTGCGACATTGTTTTAATGTGGGTAAAAATAAAAAAAAGCATGAGCAGTTTCCATTATTGAAGCCTTGTAATGGTATCTACTCCAAATGGTAGGGATTTGGCTAACATCCCTCTTATCTTGGATCTTGGTCCTACGCTAGTGTGTCACATCCCTATCTTACGGGATATTAACTGCCATTTCTTATCCTCTGTTGACTCTCCCTTGGCCTATAAATATAATGGTACTTCACGAGGAAGGGGTTGGATTTTAGACCCAAATATACTCATAAGCTCTCATATTCACATTGCTCAAAATATCCAACCTATGATCTATAGCCTTTTGAAGGAAAGGTTTTTGTAATGAAGGAAACTGAAACAAGGTCACGACATCAAGGCTTTGGCTATAACTCACTTCCTCCTTTTTAATACAATTGGATATTTTCCTTCTCACATCCATTTGTTCATATTTACATGCTGCTTTTTATGAGTTTCCTTGATTATTCATATAGTTTTTATTTAATCATATATGTATTTTATGCTTTACATTATGTCAGTTTGTTTCATTTGTAGATCATTTTGTCAGAGCATCAAGGACAAGATCAAGGACAACCTTGTCTATGTTTTAATGAACTATACCAAATCTGATGTGGAACCTTGTGATTTGTGTGTATTGCATTGATGGAGTTATAGGTTTTCAGTTTGGTTTAAGTCAAGGGTACATTTTCTTTATTTTTGGATTTATATAAGATTAAACTCTAAAAATGTATATGATGATCGATCTATGATCCATAAAAATCAGAGGCACTAGTTTTATCTGTAGGTTGGAATATTTTTATAAATATTAGGTTTTGTATTGTAAGAGATATTATGAGGGTTATTGTAGAGACACATTCTTGTTATTTTACAGTGGGATGATGATGATGTAGGGGGATCAAATCTAAGCACACTATTTTTTTTATTCCCAAAGGGGTGATGTAAATTCTAAAAGGGATTTTATTCTTGTCACTTGTATTTTTCTATAAATTAGGAATTATGAGGATTCATGTAAGGGCAAGTATCTAAATTCTAGAAATATTTTGGGATATTATGTTGTTAGGATATTTGGGATGAGTTGGTGTTTTAGGTAATTGGGCCTTTATAAATAGTACCAAGTGTTAAGCCGAGGTGTTAGTTTATTTTGATGATTGGCCAAGTAGGCCTTTGCTAATGTAACAAGCGCTAGATTAGCTATTAGGTAATTTTAAAATGTTGAGCAGGTGTCCATTTTTACTGTTTTGTTGAGATATTTTCCCAAACCAATGCTATTGTATAAAAGTGTGTGTGTGCATATGTAGAATAGGGAGGGACAAGTCCTAGTGCATTATGAGAAATAACTCGAACAAGCAGTCTCTAAGCCTCCGTGTAGATATTTCCTAATTAAGGAATAATTATCACTTTGGAATATCCTCTATATACTTGCATATGATTTCTCTACATATTCTCTATGTAGATGTGATTTTGTTAAATTGGAACTTACTAGGAGAGCACTGAATCATCTTAGCATTGTATATTGTTGAAGGAAATTTAAATGGAGAAGTTGTGTGCTTCTAGGTTGTCGTTCATCGTCAAACCTCTATGCTAAATAGAAGGTGATCTATGTCTATTAAATTTTTACATAACTTGTAAAGTCTCTACAGTCTCAATCATATGGGATCTATGGTAAATCAGTGAAGGCGAACATAGCTTCAACAATAAAGTTGTACAATTATATGTGTATCTTTGATTGCCTCTAATTGAAGTGCAAAGGGACTACACATTTCTCTCAAAAGAGAGAGCATTGATGATGATATGCATATTATAAGAAGGTTTGAGCTAGAATAAGTCCAAAAAATGTTTCTCCCTAGTTATCATTGTAAGCCTCAGAAAAATGATTTGATAACTAATTTTAAACAAAATATGTTTAAGAGAGTTCACAGTTTGAAGGTCTCCAATTCAAGGTAAATCGACAAGTTCTATGTTGAGACCGCTATTAAATAGCCTACAAGAGCTAAGAGTCGAAACCCTATTTTCATTTCGTGAAGAAAGAGTGCCCAGGTGACCCAACCTCCTATATGTCTTTCTAACCTATTAACAATGTTGGATATCGCCAACATAGAGTGGATATACCTAATATGATGTCCCAATTAGACCTCACACCGTTTGGTGTAGGAGTCCCATCTATAATATGTAACAACTGTCATTTACCTAAATGTATGCCTTGGCTTTAAAAATTAACATGATAGAGAAGTGCACGTGTTTTTGAATGAGCAAGAGAATGTGCCTTGTGAATGTTCGATTGCAGATGTATCAAGCTTCTTTCACTACAAAGGGCAAGTAAAATGAGCCTATAAAAGAGAAGTAATAGTACTACCCTAATGGAGACACACATAGATAAGAAGGGCTAATCTAACATCAGGATAATTAGTTCACATGAATGTGACGATCATTACAATCATTACAACACATTTCCAATAAGTTAAGCACCAAAGTCATCGAAATATTTCAATTAATTCAATACATGTGAAAGAATAAATGAATCATAAACATTCAAAGAATAGTCTTAAAACATCCACAATCCATCTATGAAAATGTGTTATCCAAAATTTTTCAAGTATTAATTAAAAATTCCAAGATATATAAGTACAATGAACATCACTAGTTCCAATAGTGGAGCAATGGAGCCACTACTTTCGCCCCAAAAGTACTAACCCTCTCTCTCTCTAATGCCTTGCAGAAGCCAAGCTTAAAATTCCTTTGCATGAGTAATGAGGATCCTTTTAGAAATTGAGGCATGACCTTTCACATCCTCGTGACTCTATATTTTCTAACTCCTAATGACCTTTAGAGTTATACAACCTTTGGACTTCCAAATGCATTTTGGAATTACATATGACTCTTGGTATTACATGTCTCTTGGAATTCGATGGCTCTTTTCTTTATACATGAACCTCGGACTTCCATTTTTTTTTTATAGTTATTACATCATTATAATATAACTTATACATCATCATGTGATGAGACATGAAAAGTCAGTATTATTGATGATTGGGGCTTACAGTGACAAATGACATGGAATTTCTTCAATGGGTGACATGGTTGCCACTCATTTCTTTGTTATGAATGCAACTTCTAATCATTGATTATTCACTCTCCAAAGGTTCTTTGGTATGATGGATATTTTATGGTACTTTGATCATCAAGACTTCAATTTGTTCTCTGTTTTTCATGTTTCATTTCACTACCCTCTTTTTCCAATCTTCTTCTTGCATGTTTTCCAGTAGGTTCTTGAAATACCTATAACTACAATCACTCATGCCAAGAAATCATCAACTATAAAATTTCCTATTTCTAACATGTTTCATGCATATTTTTTTTTCATGGTTTAACTGTGCACTTGGAGGGAGAAAAGAGATCTTCTAGGCACAAGGGAGCAGTTTGAATGTCTGAGGGATAGAGGAAAGACACTTTAGGGCTTCACAATGCATGCATGTGGCAAGAGAGAAAGACATTCAAGGGAGGGCGTAGTGACCATGTCTGATGCGAAAAGGATGAGGCTTCAAGCCTGCAAAGTGTATTTTGTGCTGAAGGGAGACAAGGGGGGCCACATGGCGCAATGATCAAGGTTGAAGAGAGAGGCTTAATGGCTTAAAAGTATGTTCATGTGCTTAAGAATGTCAAGGAGGTAACATGGAACATTCTCGAAGGATGAAGGATGAAGCTTTAGGACTTCGAACTATGGTCATGCGATCAAAGTTCAAGGAGGGAATAGGGTGCACTAATGAAGGTTGAAGGGGTTGATATTTATGTCTTTGTGGTGCAGTCATGCACTCAATGAGGGAGCACTTATTTGAGATGAACAAATGTGCTGAAAGGAAGACTTGGTTTTCCCAAAGTGCATAGTTCGAAACAAGGAAAAGGAAATATGCTTAAGGAGTATGCTATGGACTCTCAGAGGGAATAGGGCACACTTCTGAACAATGAAATATCATTGTTCAAGGTTTAAGAGTACCCTCATGTGCTTCTTTCCCTAACAACTTCATTTTGCAACGAAATTTTTTCTAAGTCTAGAGGGTCAAACAAGGGGTGAACACGATGAGTTTAGACACAAAAACATGTGTGACACATACCAAAACATCAATAAAACTTAGAAAAAAATAAAAAATGATAAATATACATCAAAACACCACTTTAAATACATTTCGAAAGTACAAAAAATATAGTATGTGCGGTTGCAACTAGAAAAGGTCATTTTACAACAACAAAGGTGTTAGGATAATGAAATGCACTTGAGATGTTCTAATCAGTGTGACAACATGTAAGGGTGATAAATAACATTTGAAACACATATATTGACTTGAAATGACACTTGAATACCAAGGCGACACTAGATACGACAATGAAGTAGGTTCCAAAATTTGAATGTAGTGAAATTTTTGGTGGGTGTTGTAGCAGCAACAACACTTGGCAACACAATGGGAGAGCTTCATCTTAGCTATTTAGAATGGATTCTGAGTTAAGGAGTTAGGCATTTAGGAAGTACTGATCCACCAATATGATTTTCTTGACCTCCCTCTTTCGACCCAGTTATACACATAGTACCTCAGATTCTCCTAATTGCTTCAACACACAAAGGATATGCCATATGAAAATTTATTCAATCTAGGAAAGGGTAATATGCATGGTGAGTTTATGATATTTATATTATGACTTTTCATCTATGGCATTGCTCCGCTTCAAGTAGGCCTAGACAATACCCTGATGGAATTAGTTCAGGAGCAAAAATGTTGCTTCGCTACTAATAGGCTTGGATTGTACCTTGACGAAGTCACTTGCTTCACCTCCCTATGGAAGAATCCTTTCTCTTCTTTCACCCTATATTTACTTATTTAATGATAGTATGCTTCAACACTTATAATTTTCAATTGGCAGAAGAGGGATCCTGAGCTATTGAGAGTAGGGGAGGTTTCCCCTTTAGATAAGTACTTTTAGAACCTTTGATATTGGTTTTCTCACTTTATATTTTCCACTTATCCTTTCTCTACTAGATTGGATAAGAATGTAGCACACAAGTATATGTATACCAAGTTAAGTAGTTTGGATAATAGCATAGGCCCATATCTGATAGGTTCCCTAAAGGTTTCCATTGTCGTGTATTGTATTCTCCATCCAGACTTAACTCCATCTATGGCATCTTCCCAAAGAAACAAGAAGAATAAACAAAAATCCAAGCATTGTGGTTATCACATTTTATCTTTATTTCAACAAAAATTCCTTTAGATCCATGTACTTTTCACACAAGGCCTTATATATGCACAATGAGGAAGACACCAACAAATATAAGATGTGACTAACATAACACACATATAACCGACACTTATGAAAAATAGAAGAAAAGAAAAAAATGTAGAGGAAGATAACCTTGTAGCTGTTATTGAAAATAGTGCTTAAAATATTGGTCATTTATGAGAGGGGGGTCAATCCTCCCATCTAAGGATTTCATCTTGAAGGTATTATGACTGAGTTTCTCTTCGATTGTAATGCTCAAATCCACAAGGGCTAGAACTTCATGTGTTTTCCTTTAGTACTAGGCAACGCACATAAAGACTCTTATCCCCTACAGATTTCTTGTCGAACTAGAACTTAACATGGTTTTGATGAAAGGAAAATATCTCTTTCACTTTGAGGCTTTCTTATTCATGTTTGAGTAAAGTATTTATCCTGCTCTGAACCAAAAGGCAAGGTCTACCTTTGGACTCTTCAGAGAGTCGCAAGCCTAGGAGATATAGGTTAAGAAGAAAGATAACTTCTTTACCATAAACTAGAAAGTATGGTGAGGTCTTAAGGGAAGGCTAAGGAGTTACATGGTCAAACCATAATGCATTTGAAAAAACATTGATCTAGTTCCTCATCTAAAAAAGGATGGTTTTCTTAATTATGTGGATAAGATTTTTATTTATCAATTTAGCAAAATCATTTCCATGTAGGTAATAATTAGATGCATGATTTAATACAATCATATTTTCTAATGTAAATTCTTTAAATTCCAATGAAAAAAATAAGTCGCATTAGAGTGACAAACGAGTATCATATGTCCTTAAGTCATATTGTTTTAATGAAAACACCTCACGATACTATTTGAATAATAAAATGAATTTGTGTAGTTCTTATGGAGAACAACATGTATCAAGGTTTACATACCTCAGATCTTCTTGAGTTCCCAAATCGACTTGTTTAGATGATAACTTTGAGCTCTAATTCTTGTTATTGGTTGGTCCTCTGAACCAATTTTGTAGGTCATATAAATTTTCTAGGGACACCACACCTTTAGGAATAGTGTTACCCTTCGTCACATTAGATACCTCTTGCAAAGCCTTTTCATGCTCATCCTCTTTTATGGCAACATCCTTGAACACGTCTGCACTAGCCATGAAATGTAGTATCTATTGGTCTTAATAGAAAATGTGAAAAGTAGTGATTTTTTTAAGAAGAGATGGTTTATATATAATCTCAATAGAAAAACCATTTCTCAATGGCGACATTCTAGTGGTTGAATTTGCTAATGCGTCTAATGTAGAGTTTCTAAGCCTAGGAAAAAAATCATATTAAAATCTTTGAAATAATTAATTAATCAACATACCTCTTGCTGATAGTTTTTAAAATTTGGTGAGACATAGTGTATACTATCCTGTACTTGTCGAGTAACCATTTCTAAGACACTAATTTCCTTGAGAAAATCTATCGTCAAATCGATGGCTTTCTTTAGTCCAAGTACGAGTGCTTCATATTCGACAATATTATTCATACACTCAAACTCCAAATGACATGATAGGATATACTTCTTGTTACATGGGTCTATAATTATGTAACCAAATCTAGAGCCATCATGCATCTTTAAACTGTCAAAGTATAAATTCCAAATATTATTAGATACTAAGATGTTTTCTATACTATCATTACTATTACTATGTACATCTATAATACAAGATTTATTTGCACCAGTTGGAGTAAAAGGAAGGAGATCCAACTATGTATCAGGTGTGATAGGTAATGGTTATTCTTGATAACACTCGTGGTTGGTTTCTAGAAAACAATTTCCGAATATTAAATTAGCAAAGGTAATAGGCTCGTTATGGCCCTTAAGTGGTTTCATAGTATATTTCATGTATGCTTCACTTTCCACTCTAATTTGGTTGTTTCTTCCCTTATATGGAAGCTATAAATGTGACCAATAGGTAGAAAATTACCTCTACAGTTTACTAGACCAATCTCTACTCAGGAGTATGCCATAGGCTTCATGGATTTCCTTAATTCAAATATTTAGACATTGGTGTATTTGATGATTAGATGATAATTATATAAAAACATCTTTGAGTTAACCAATAGCTTGGACATAGGATCTATTTGGATCAATTATTTTTGCATCAATTTTATCCCATTCATCGTTTATTTTCTTAGCAACAGATAATGGCATTACATTCAAAGATGCATTGGGATTGAATAAACAATTATGGAAATTGTAGTGTAGAAATTTAAAAGTTAACAAAATGGAGTGCAAAGAGCATTAACATCTAATGTTACAACATTAACCACAAATTCAAGGGAACCAAAAGACTAACCAAACACCTTTTGAGAGGAAAATGCTTCGTTACTTGGAAAAGGTTGTGAAAAGGATAGGTCAAGAGTTCACATTGGATTGCTACCTTCATGATCTCAAAGATGGAAATATTGGCTCCATCTCTCTTCAAATATTCAACTATGTTATAGTTAATTGTTTCACTTTTAACATGTAGTGATAAAGTGTCTAAAGAAGTAGTTTTATTTGACACTTTCCGAGTGATCGACTTACTTTTGTTTCTTGAGAATGTGTTTTTAGAAGAAGCTACATTTCTAGACTTACTTTGTGTATTTAGAGTAAAGTTGACTAGTGGTGAGATACTTCTTAACAATTATTCCTTCAATTTATGACTTGTCACCTCCTCTTTAAAAATGGGCCCTTAGCTACTCAAGTTATATCAACAATTTTTCTTCTGGGTGCACCTCAATTTTAGGTGGTGCTTCAAAACTCTTCTTGTGATTATAGAGGATACAACAAAAGCATTCACTGCATGCCTAATTCCCATACTTTCTTCAGATGTTGCAGGTTCTTTTGTTTCTTTCATGTGCTCAAAATGAACATCTGCTAGTAAGGTATCCACAATGTGTGCAACTAGAAAATTCATATTGTGGCCCCATTATGGGCATGTTTTTTCTAAATGATATTCTTGGTGGAAAGAGGAATAGTTATCCATACCCATACTTTCAATATTCAACACAACAATCAAAATTTGGGAATATTTAGACAAATGATTATTCTTCTTTTTATTATTCCTTATAAATAGAAAAGACTCGGGAGGCTTACTACTGGTATAAGTCTCGCTTGACCTTCTCTTTAGTTCTGAAAATTCATTAGTGAGTTATTTTCAGGTCCTAGTAAAGCTTTCAATATCTGTGAAATCCTTTTATTTATACTTACTTGAAGAGGGCTAAGACTTCCTATCAATATTGTTGGATTCTTTAGATTCAATATCATTAGAAATAACTCCAATAGCATGCAAGTCTTTCTCCACAGTGATTTCTTCTACAAAGTTTAGTGCCAATGTTTCCTTTGCAACTCATTTAATGAAAGAGGAAATGTTTGTGGGCAAGGAAGTTGTATAATAATAAATAGTAATTGAATCATGAGGTTGCATGTCTGGATAAAACTTGTTCAATATGTGGTTGAACTTTTTATTAAAGTCTTCTACTTTCTCATTTTCCCCATATTACTGTTTTCGAGCACTTTTAATAACATAACTAGAATCTTGTAATCGTTGAATTTCTCCAAAAATAACTAGTTAAAGTCCCTCTGACTATGGAATAATTTGACAGGTAGACTATGGTACCATGTTATTTCTCTACCTTCTATTGTAAAAGGAAAAAACCTACAAGAAACATCATTGTACCATACTTCCAACATCCGTAGATGCATGTATAAGTCGTTGATATGATCATATGCCTTAGTCTTCTTATCTAGATCAAACTTGGATAACAACTTTTCTAGGTGTTTGGGCATTTTTTGAATGTTATATGGAAGAGAAAGAGGCCCTCGGGCCATCTAATCCTAGTCCTCATCAAATATCTCTTCATCTCTTGGTTCCTTCTCCTTTTCATAATTTGACGATACTTATCCTTCACCGTCTAAAATGTCATTGAATTCAAAATATATTCCTCAATGTTCTTCATCAGAAATAATAGTGCCTTCCTTGTACCCTTTGTCAATGGGTGGAAGTGGCTCTTACTGAATGATGTCTTCAAAATAATTTTCTAACTCTTCAAGAATAGAAAAAACCAAATCTTCCACTCATGAAACTAATACACTGGTATGAGTTGTTTCTTTATTTTTAGGATGATGTGGGAGATTATTAGTGATATGGAGTAAACCGATAGATTTTTCAAATTGACGAGATATAGGTCAAAGTGTCCATATTTTTTCATAGGTTACCTCATATGCTAACTCCATAATAGGTTGAAAAGACCCTCCAACTTCGAGAATAGAATTTGGAATAGTGATCAGAATATTACTACCTTATTGAGAAGAAGAATGATTAGGATGTGCAGAGTTATCAGACATAAAAGTATAGTTTCCCTCCTTCTAGTGCCAGAATGTTGATGGTGTTGGATACTTACAACATAGAGGGGATCTCTCTGATATGAGGTCCCAATTATGTCTCACACCATTTGGTGTAGGAGTCCAATCACTTTTACAACTTGTTTTTTGTTTACTTAAAGATATGCCTTGGATTTAGCAGTTAGCACGAAAGAGAACCACACATGTGCTTTTGAATGAGCAAGAGAGTGTGCCTTATGAATGTTTGATTGCATATGTATCAAGGTTATTTCACTAGGAAGGGTAAGTAAAGACAGCCTCTAAAAGAGAAGTAATAGTACTACCCTAACGGAGACACGCATAGATGAGAAAGGCTCATCTAACATCAAGCATAATAGTTCTCATAGATATGGCGATCATTACAATCATTATGACACACTTCCAATAATTTAAGCATGAAATTCACTGAAATAGTTCAATTAATTTAGTACATGTGAAAGTCAACATGAATCATAAACATTTAAAGAGTATTCTTAAAACACCTACAATCCATGTATGAAAATGTGTTGGCAAAAAGGCTTCAAGAATTAAGAAAAAGTTCCAAGATACATAAGTACAATGAACATCACTAGCTCCAATAGTGGAGCATTATAACCACTACTTCCTCCCAAAAAGTACTAACTCTATTTCCCTAATGCATTGTGGGGGAAGCCAAGGTTAAAATTCATTTGCATGAGTAATAAGGATCCTTTTATAACTTGAGGCATGACTTTTCACACCCTCATGACTCTTGACTTTCCAACTCTTAATTACCTTTGGACTTCTAAATTTCTTTTGGAATCACATATAACTCTTTGTATCACATGTATTTTGGACTTCCATGTCTCTTCTGTCCATACATGACTCTTATACTTCCACTTCTTTGTCTTTAAAATGATTACATCATTACATCATAACTTCCACATTAGTATGTAATGATACATGACAAGTCACTATTACTGGTGACTGGTACTTATAGTGACTGATGACTTCAACTTTCTTCAATGGGTGACATGGATACCACCCATAATTGATCATTGATGTTTGTAAGGTCCCACCTTACCAACCATCAATAGTATAGAGAATTAAAGGTCACATTGAATACTATTACTCAATTTTTATTTTTATTTTTTTTTGTTTTACTCATAATATGACTAACTTAGATATCATGTAATCATGCTCCTTCAACTATTTCAATGTAAGAATATAACATAAGAATTTAGGGATAACGTTTCCTTAATACCAATTCCAAAACACATTTCCTCTCAAGTTTAAAAGATCATAACATCTACTTTTTTCATACTTATACATGCATTCTAAGTAAGAGTGGAAATAAATTCTACCATAATTCCATGTGTGAACATTACGCTAGATCAACCTATTTGATTTCCTAGATTATGCTAAATAGGCTTCATTTATTGACTCTTGATATCATAACCACAAAAGTATTATACTTCTTTTACAAAAATCACATATAAGTGTATGATCATTAACCTACCTATAGCAAGGTAACTGAGGGAAGAATATGTCTCTCTTCATTAATAAATATAAATAAATATGACATGTTTATGAAATAGAATCACAAAATATATTGACCCAACAACATTTCCAAATTCATCAATTAAAATTCACACCCTAGTTATTTAGAAAATGTTGCAATCATGAGAATTATATAATGAATGTTGAAACAAAAGTAACCACTGTTACTAATTCAGAGGCATGTTATTCTTCAAAAAGTTTGATGTAAAGAAATGAAACTACATAAATTAGGCACAAGTATTTGTTTTCTACATTCATTGAAGCACAAGAATGCACCCATGAACACATGCAACTAAGACAAAACTTAATATGCTCACTTGCACAAAATCCTACAGAAAGTGACTATAAAATTGTTTACAACAACCCCCTTTTTTTATGAAAGCTTAGATAATAAAAGTAACAAAAATCCTATTCTCTATTCACACTTCAGCAAATTATTAAATTAATTCTCACATTCATACCAAAACTTTCAGACATAAGAAGCTACATCCATCAAATATTCTAGTCATAAATTTCTAGTACATAAAAGCTATGGTAAGTAGGACTTTTACTCTAACAACTTATATGCACAAAAACTACAACCATTCATGTCTTTTGACAAACACTTTGCATGATGGTAAGTAGGACTTTTACTCTAACAATTTATATGCACAAAAGCTACAACCATTCATGTCTTTTGACAAAAAACTTTTCAAACATGCAATCTACAGCCATTGAGGCATTTTGACAAACACTTTGCAAGCATGAAATCTACAACCATTGAGGCATTTTTCCAAACACTTGGCAAAAATGAATTCGAGATTCTTCTTCAACCTATTCAACTCAAAAAATTCAGAAATTGAAACTTCAAATGTTGGCATCTTAAAACAAGGACTAAACAATCTTAGGTTTTCATCAAAAACTTGAAAAAAGACACATATAATTGACATCAACGATCTGTACAATTGCCCAGATTTTCAATCTAGGTTCTGAAAAGTACAGTTTTGGAATCAAATGGGGGGTTAAATGGCCAAAGGCACAGATACACCTTGATGTTGAGCAGAAAAGTAATAGAACGTTCCAGAGATGTGATTTATTAAAACAACAACAACAAAGAAATTCCTACTATCTCATTTATCACTTTGTCAAACACTTAGTGTGAAAACTTCATCTATAGTTGCGCATGGAGAAAAAAAAAACTCAAATTTTATGATAATATGGTATTGTAGTCAACTCATGGAAACCTGCAATGGACAAAAATTCATTATAAAAGGAACTTAAAACTTTGGCAACACATTATCATTTTAATCCCCTTGCATGTACATTCTCAACTACAGTTTCCATTCATTATTGGTTAGCTCATAAATAAATCGGTAAATATCTCATAAACATTCACAAGTAGAAATTTCCAATGAATTTTAAAGTTCTACAACACTTTTAAATTAAGAATAAACTAAAATTTCAAGAATTCTTATGAACATACCTACCATTGTATTTATATAATTCCAAAAAGATAGGAATATGCTCCAACTCCAATGATATTGTGATCCTACTCCAACATCCTTCCCAACTCATTGTGAACCATCCAGTTTTCCTCTCAACCATATCCTAGGAGAACCTCTCCCCTTGGAATCCCCAAGCTGTAATAGCTCTCAAACAGTACCAAAATATAGCAGTAGAGAGATATCCAAGGCAAGCTTAGGAAGATAAGTTTCACTTCCTCCCAACACCACTCATGGTCAGCTCCACCAAGTAAAGCTACATAGTAATTTAGATTAGGAATTTCAAAATCATTTTGAAAGTAATTGGCTACTCTCCAAGTCTCTCACTCTCATAATATTTTTCAAATCTCTCCAACTCTTGGTATCACAATGCACCTCCCTCCCCCTGAGTGAGAATACATGAGACACATATATAGGAGGAGCAACAAATTATTGTCATAAATGAGTAATATGCATGCACTGTATTCCATTTAGAGGAGTGTAACTCATTCCATTAAGGAGAGGTATTCATGCCTTAGTTAAGGATAGTGTAACTTATGCATTAAATAGAGTGTAAGAGGAATCTTTTATGACATGTCTTTAATGAGTTGAAGAGGAATATTCCATTCTTTGATGAGTGCATAAAATATAGCATAATGTATTATTAGAAGAGAGAGATTTACATAGAGCCACGATAGTCATCAAGGAGAGAGGTGTGAAGTGATTGAGGAGATGAAGGTGACTTGTAATTCTCTTTTAATAATAGTATCATCGTCTCATAAAAGATAATAATAATATTAATAATACTGAAGATTAATTCGAGATTGAACGATTAGGATTCATTAATGATAAGTTAAGTGATTTTCCTTCAAGTATACTTGATTGCCAATTTATGTAAGGTGATTTAATATTTTGGAAATTTGTGCTTCAGATGCTAGACATGACATTATATTTTTAGAAAGTCACTCTAGGATTGTAAGAAAAGAGGTTTTATTAAGGAAATTCATCCCTGAGCTTCCCATGAGTGGTATTTTTCTTCTTGAGAATAGGTATTCCGTACCCCTATTCCATGCATCGTCGTGCCTTAAAAGATTGAATACTTTGTGCCCTGATCTACTTTAAAGATCCAAGATTCCACACCTTGATATTTTTAAATATTTAGGACTCTGTGCCCTAAACATTTTATTATAGATACAAGACTCCACGTCTTTATCTTTCATGGATTTAGGACTCCGTGCTCTAATTTCCATGGCTTCTCATATACTTTGTTTTAAAACTCCACGCTTCACCTTAAGGTATTGATTGTGAGCTCATACCCATTTGATGGTTTGTTGGTACGACCTTGTTCCAAGACGTGCACACATCACAATCTCATATATCAAAGGAATCAATGAATTTCATAATTAGCTTATTCGCATTTTACCAAATATTTTACATGACTTGCACAACCATTTTGGTTCTAGAGAAATGACTTTTGTAGCCATTTAAAATTTGAACATCCTTGTTTGAAAATAACTATGTACCTGCCACATCTTGTTGATTACAATATTAAACATATATAATCATATAAATCATGTATCATCCATAAATCATAATTAACCATATGTTCCACATAACCATAATCATCCATGGATCTATGTGTCTCAATCCTGAATCAACATCCATGTCATACACATATTGCCAAACTAAGATACCAAGAGAGAAAACATCAATAATATGTTCTTAACCAAAATAAATTCTTATACACAAACCATGGATATTATCCTAAGAACACAACAACTAGGTGACCCAAACCAGGTCTATAGCATATAAGCATGTACATAATTTTCTCACGCATAATATTATATCATTATATATAAATCACCCTCTCTAAGTGTCATCAAAGCTATCTCACCAAGAAGGGACACCACAATGTATTCACCCTCCAAAGGGTCATTGGTTTGGTGGATCTTTCATGTTACTTTGATCATCAAGGACTCAATGTGTTCTTTGTTTTTCTTGCTTCCTTTGCCTACCTTCCTTGGCCAATATTCTTCATGCATTCTCTCCATTTCTTGAAATACCTGTAACTACAATTACTCATGAAAAGTAACCATCAGCCTGAAAATATCCTATTCTAACATGTTTAATGTATATTTTGTTTATGCCCCAATAGTGCACTTTGAAGGAGAAAGGAGTTCTTGGCACAACGGTGCACTTCAAAAGGCTGAAGGACTAGAGGGAAGAAGATTTATGGATTCTGGATGCGCTCATGCACTCAAGAGAGAGATACATTTGAGGGATGGAATAGGGTGCATGGTAAAAGTATGAAGGGAAAGCTTTCAGGCTTTCTAAGTGTATTGTGCACTGAAGGGACACAAGGGGAGTGCATGTTGTAGAGGTGAAGGTTGAAGAGAGATGCTGCAAGGTGCACTCATGCACTCAAGAATGTAAAGGAGGGTGCATGGTGCATTTTCTAAGCATGAACAATGATGTTTTAGGGCTTCAGAGTGAAGTCATGAACTCAAAGGTTAAAGGCTAAAGGGGTTGAGCTTCAAGTCTTTGCGGTGTTCTCATGGGCTCAAGGAGGGAACACTACTTCGAGTCAAAGGAGTGTGCTTAAAGGAAGATTTGATTTTCCTAAAGGGCATAATTTAGAACAAGGAAGGGGAAAGATGCTTGAAGAGTGCACGATGTGGTCTTTGAGGGCACATGGTGCACTTCAAAAGAATGAAGTATTCTCATTCAAGGCTTAAGAGTGCACTCTTGCACTTATTTCCTTAACGGGTTCACTTTACAACTAAAATTTATCTAAATCTAGAGGGTCGAACATAGGGTGAAAAGGATGAGTTTAGACACAAAATCATGTACAACACATATCAAATCATCAAGAAAACTTAGAAAATATTTAACAATGATAAATAGTCATCAAAATTCCACTTTATGTACATTCCCCAAGGACAATAAACAAAGTATGTGTGACTGTGACCAGAAAGTGTCATTTTACAACAAAAAAGGTGTTGGGATCATGAAATGCACTAGAGATTTTCTAATCAATATGACGAAACATAAGCATGATTAAGAACACTTGAAACACATAGGTTGACTTGAAAAAACAATCAACGAGCAAAGAAACACTAGATATGAAATTGAAGTAGGCTCCAAAATTTGAATGTGGTAAAATTTTTGGAGGGCATTCTAGTAGTGACAACACAACCAAAGTTCAAAACTAGAAAAGTTAGGCTGACCCCACTCAACATAATCTGGTTTCACAAGAAACGAAATACATGGAAAAGAATCACAAGGAGAAGGTCTGACCTTTGACCCTGACTTGCTCTTGCGGGACTCATGATAATGTGTATATGACATTGGGTTGTGAAGTTGGGAATGGAATGAAGAAATGAGGTAGACAAGAGTGAATTATCGACCTTAGACCACAAGTTGAACATAGACTAGAACCTTCCTTGGAGTGAAGCCCATACTGGTTATACAAGGTTTGGGTTTAATATTTTAGAAAAGGGAATTTTGATTATATGGGTAGAAGAACAAATCCATTATTCTAGCTACAAGGGTTTAGAAGTACAAGGATATTATGAGAAAAAAATGATATGTCACATAAGAAATATGGAAACAATTTTCGCTACATCAAGTGGTATCAAAGATGTAGTAAAGATAATTGTAGTTGGAATGAGAAGGGGTTTCAAAGGATTACTTGTATCAGGGATGACAAAGTTGAGACAGGGGATATAAGAGAGAGCACGAGATTTTCTCTTTGGAGGAAACAAATATTAGATATTCTCTTGGAGCCAAGAGAAAGGTAATAAAAAAATTATGGTTTATAATTGATAGTGTCTTTGTTTTATAAAGAAATATTGAAAAAAAAACTACATACTGAAGATTAGAGGCAATATAGAACAATCCCAAACAATCAGTAGAAATTACACAAAAAGAGGGAATCCGTTGAGACAGTAAAGAGACTCATGACCTAGAATATTGAGGATAGTAGTCATATCAACTTTAAGCATATTGTCTACTATATTTAATATCAACTTGTTTTATTTGTTTATTAATTTAGTTTGTTAAAGGAAAACCACCTATTGCAAAGTTGCATTGATTTTGTTCATGTGCTATTATGTATACATTATTCAAGTGCAAAATAGTCTATTGTAAAGAATCTTTGATTGTTGTTCTAATCTCTCGAACATGAACTATTGATTTCACGGTTCCTACACATTGTCAAAATTTCAGTTCATTATACTATGGGTGAATTCAACTAGTTTTTGTTTCATTGTTTGTTCTACTTTGTGGATTAGTAGTGATTGTTTTATATGTCAACTTTAAATGTATAACCTAGAAGTATCATAGCTACTGAGATCAAAACATGGTGGATGGACAATCCTAATCTCATGTAGTAATATTCACTATGTTTATTTATTTATTTATTGATAATACACAAATTATATAAAATTAAGATAATGTACAATCTCAAATTGTAAAAACAACTCCTAGGTAATGTTAAAAGTACGATAAATAAACTAGATGAAAAAGTGCATCCTGGTTAAGTGTCTAACTAAGTGAATTACAATGTATAACTAAAATAATCATGATTGATATATAATTGTGTCATAGGTGTAGTGATAGAAATTGAGAGTTAGAGTCTAGACATCTCAATGTTGAGAAAGAAAGGGAGGTAAAGTGGGAAAGGAGGATGATTTTCAAAGTATCCTAATTCTAATGACCAAGGGAAAATGGGGAAATTGGGGTGTTAGATTGTTGTCAAAGTTTTTAAGCACCATAATGGCATCTGGTTGTATAGTTTTAGGGGATAATGTAGAAGTGAGGGACCCTTGATCACCTACTATCCAAGCTCGATAGAAATGATATCTGACTAGAAATCTAGCTACTTTGTTGAGGCTAAGAGGTCATCAAAATGGAAGGATGTGCCTTACTTTGGAATCATCTAAGATTGCTTTGTCTGAAACTATGATGGTGATTTAGTACCTCCAAATTGGTTTTGAGGATATTGATCAACCTCCTTGTTTTTGTTGGGGGGGGGCATGGTAGGGATGGGATGGTTAGTTATGTGACATATGGTATCAGAGCCCACGTTCAAAAACTAGGCCTATGAGAAATCCCTTAGAAGTTAAACAACCCAAAATATCTTGAAGTGGATGAGAAATTTGGAGAAAATATCTCCCACAACTTGTTAAGTTTCACCTGCATTGATTTTTCTAGATTTTCCCACGCATTCACTAGAATTAACTCTGGGAATAGCATAGAGTTGCACTCTCTCTACCACTATAAAACTACACAGGTGAATTCAAGAAATTAAAAATAAAAAGTACATTCTAGAAAAGTAGTTGGTTGAATATTTCCCAACTTAAAGCTTCCAGTTGATGACTATACAAACTACAACCCTCATATGATGCATCTTAATCCATTTTCTCATGGAAACCAAATCCCTCAATTAAGGAGTCTCATCCTCCTCTTTTGGATTTGAAACTTCTTCCTCTTGGCCTATAAAATGACTAAAGCGCTTGAGGATGTCATAGCTTAGAGAAGATAAACTTATGTTGTTAGTTTGAGATTAGAAATCTTGTCATCTAAGGAGGATATTAAAGGCATTTGGGAGCGACTTCATGGCATGAAGGTGAAGGTTGTAAGACTCCTCTTTATCTTTGATTAATACAAATGAACACTTTCTCCCATTTATTTTTCTTATTGGAGTGATGAATGGTTTATAATTGTTTAAAATGTTTATTAAGAAAAATTCAATTCCTAATTTCCTTGATCATCGGGTAAAGTTTTGTTTGGATTACTATGTTGCATGTGATTTTGATCCTTTTGTGATCTATGTTTGTAGGTATTATCAAGCATTGGGAGCTACATTGAATCACAACAAGGGATCTCCATTGAGCATTTCATGAAATAGGTAACAGGATCATCCATTAGACTTAATTATTATAATTCAAACAAGTCCAACTTACGGAAATAGTCAATTCAATTGTCTTGCTTGTTTCTAGTTTTTGTCAAGGATCTATGAAGATCACTCTTGTCCGCAAGAGGGATTTGTCTGGTTTAACAAATTGGCGACTCAACCAAGGAATGTATTTTTTCCCTTTCCTTTCCTTAATTTTACTTTCTTATTCCTCTAATCTATCTTGACCTGAGTCTTTATGAATTAATGACCTTTTAGATCTGTGTGGTTGATTCCTTGAATTTTTATTTTTTCTTGGGTTTATTACACCTACCTTGTTTTAATTCATTAACATAGCACAGTTATGTGCTAGTTTTTCCTTAGCAATTGGGCACACGGGCTCTATTTTGTATTGCTGACCTGTGCAGGCCTTGATAATTTTTTAAAATTTAGCTTTTGTTTCAACCTAGACCTGAGTTTTCTTTTCTAGAAGTATCACTATCTTTGTTTGGATTGTGTTATGTATCTTCTGAACTCATTTGAGTTCTTAGTTAAATATCTTTTGAGAATTAGGTCTCTTTGAAGAAAGTATTTAGAGTTTTTCCTAGTTGATCTGTTGATTGCTCAAAACAAGATAAGTTATCCTTTTGCTTGTGATATTCTTATTTTATTCTATCAAATACACGATTTAACCTTAATTTTTTTTCCTATTTGGAATCAAAATCATTTTGAATTGCAAATTAGGGTTTCTTTAGATATAGTGCTTTTGTGAAGAAATTATGGCCATTTTTGCTTGATAAAGGATATTTTTGCTTTCAATTTTAGGAATTTCTCACAATTACACTGTTGTTATCATTAAATAAAAGCATTCATAGCGAAAATGTGTTTTTCTCCAACTCTCTTGATTGATTTTTGTGTGCTTGAAACTTTTTATTGATAAAAGATAAAGAGTATTTTGGTTTATTTGATATTTAGGGAGATCTAGAACTTGGTCTGTTTTCTAAATTTCATTGCAATAAGAAGAAATTGGTTGTTTTAGAAAAATTGAAAATTTGTGAGTTTTGCATTTCATTTCGGAAAAATTAAAGAAACCCTTTCTTTCCTCTAAATAGGATTTCATGGAATTTGAAATTTCCATTGCATTTTTGAGTGCATTAGTATTTTGAGTCGTGTCATAACATCATGAGTTTGACCTTCATTACCTATTGAGTAAAGAAAAACTTAATAATACAACGCTAATAAAAAATCATCTCTATTTTTACATTTTTTAGGGATCTTGCCACCTACATTAGCTTAAGTGTAGGGCTTTGGAATAGGGAAAGAGGTAAACTTTCCAAAACTACAAATGAACAATAGAATCTTGAGTTAGGGAGAGAAAATCCAATTATTTCCATTTTGCTCTGGGAACCTCTTCTTGTACATCAGTCAAGCACGATGCCATGTTGAATCTAGTGAAGTGATCGTACCCACTTCATGAGCCTAGATATAGTGATTTGCACATATTACAATAGTACTGAAAGGTAATTGGGGTCACTTGAAATTTGACCTCAAATTGATCATGTGGAGGAGCCTTCAAGGGGATTGAGCATATTATTATGTCCTTGTGTGTACATCTGATCTGTGAATCTCCCCTTAGGTAAACTTGTTGTATTTGGTGAACTTACTGACTATAATCCTAGGGCTATACCTAACGCAATGATAAAGGGAAGGTCATGTTGTACTTGGAACATACATTGACTAAACTCACTTGGACTTTTTGGAGGGTAATCTTTGCTCGAGATGGTTTATAGCAAAGTTACTTGCACTAGATTGTTTCATTAAGCATGTTGTCCGGGTCACTGGTTCCAAACAATCATTTCTATAAATATTTTCACCTTCGTCACTACGACATTGGATTTCATCACCATCTAGTAATTATTGATCTCTATGAAGAGTCAATTTGTATCATGTGAACTCTTAGATTTTTACCGTGTGTTACTTTCTGTGTTGTTTTTTACTTTTTAGAGACTTTAGGTGTAATTTAGATATCATGTAATTTATTAATTGAAATTTTTTCATTGTGGCAGACTGACCAAGGCAATCACGTAGGATACTCGAGGATCCCTTAATATACACTGAGTCAATTAAAAATATAAAAGCTGGAAAATCTAAACCATCAGGATCCAGAACTGCAGTAGAAATTGAAACTTCTACTATTATAGACTTCGATGTAAAAGGAACTGAAGTTAATCACCTAGAAACATCTACTATCTTAGGCCTCGAAGTGACACAAACGAAACTTGATCAAACTCATAAATTAGTATCACACTCAGGAGCAACTGATTCACAAATTAATAAACTCTTTGAAATTGAATCAGATATTGTAGACTTTTTAGATACAAATCCAATTTCTAAACCAGACTTATATGCTTGCTATAGCACATATTCCAGATCCTCCACATGCGTTGTGTGTGAAACCTATTATTATTGATAGTCTGCCTCTTGGTTTCATTAGCATCAAAGAACTTGTCTCGAACGAAGAGGAATAATCAATAGTTTCTCCCAGTGAACTGTCAGATATCTTAGATATTTTGTTTAGATCTCCTTACCCTGACCCTTGTTATTTCACACCCTTGAACTTTTTAGGATAAGGGATTTCGTGATACATGACTCCATGCCCTACCATATCAGGTTTTGACTAGTCTATGATGGCTTCTAGAAGTACCTCATTAGATAAATCTATGTTTTCTACTCCTTGTTTTTGTTGGGGGGGGCCGGGGCATGGTAGGGTTCGGATGGTTTAGGTATGTGACATATGGTATCAGAGCCCAATTTCAAAAACTAGGCCTATGAGAAATCCATTAGAAGTTAAACAACCCAAAATATCTTGAAGTGGATGAGAAATTTGGAGAAAATATCTCCCACACCTTGTTAAGTTTCACCTGCATTGAATTTTTTAGATTTTCCCACGCATTCAGTAGAATTAACTCTGGCAATAGCATAGAGTTGCACTCTCTCTGCCACTATAAAACTACACAGGGTAATTGAAGAAATTAAAAATAAAAAAGTACATTCTAGAAAAGTAGTTGGTTGAATATTTCCCAACTTAAAGCTTCCGGTTGATGACTATTCAAACTACAACCCTCAGATGATGCATCTTAGTCCATTTTCTCATGGAAACCTAATCCCTCAATTAAGGAGTCTCATCCTCGTCTTTTGGATGTGAAACTTCTTCCTCTTGGCCTATAAAATGACTAAAGCGATTGAGGAGGTCATAGCTTAGAGAAGATAAACTTATGTTGTTAGTTTGAGATTAGAAATCTTGTCATCTAAGGAGGATATTAAAGGCATTTGGGAGTGACTTCATGGGATGAAGGTGAAGGTTGTAAGACTCCTCTTTATCTTTGATTAATACAAATGAACACTTTCTCCCATTGATTTTTCTTATTGGAGTGATGAATGGTTTATAATTATTTAAAATGTTTATTAAGAAAAATTCAATTCCTAATTTCCTTAATCATCAGGTTAAGTTTTGTTTGGATTACTATGTTGCATGTGACTTTGATCCTTTTGTGATCTATGTTTATAGGTCTTATCAAGCATTGGGAGCTACATTGAATCACAACAAGGGATCTCCATTGAGCATTTCATGAAATAGGTAAGAGGATCATCAATTAGACTTAATTATTATAATTCAAACAAGTCCAACTTACGGTAATAGTCAATTCAATTGTCTTGCTTGTTTCTAGTTTTTGTCAAGGATCTATGAAGATCACTCTTGTCCGCAAGAGGGACTTGTCTGGTGTAACAAATTGGCGACTCAACTAAGGAATGTCTTTTTTCTCTTTCCTTTCCTTAATTTTACTTTCTTATTCCTCTGATCTATCTTGACCTGAGCCTTTATGAATTAATGACCTTTTAGATCTGTGTGGTTGATTCCTTGAATTTTTATTTTTTCTTGTGTTTATTACACCTACCTTGTTTTCATTCGTTAACAGAGCACAATTATGTGCTAGTTTTTCCTTAGCAATTGGGCACACGTGCTCTATTTTGTATTGCTCACCTGTGCAGGCCTTGATAGTTTTTTGAAATTTAGCTTTTGTTTCAACCTAGACCTGAGTTTGATTTTGTAGAAGTGTTACTATCTTTGCTTGGATTGTGTTATGTATCTTCTGAACTCATTTGAGTTCTTACTTAAATATCTTTCGAGAATTAGGTATCTTTGAAGAAACTATTTAGGGTTTTGCCTAGTTGATCTGTTGATTGCTCAAAACAAGATAAGTTATCCTTCTGTTTGTGATATTCTTATTTTATTCTATCAAATACACGAGTTAACCTTATTTTTTTTTCCTATTTGTAATCAAACTCATTTTGAATTGCAAATTAGGGTTTCTTGAGATATAGTGCTTTTGTGAAGAAATTATGGCCACTTTTGCTTGATAAAGGAAATTTTTGCTTTCAGTTTTAGGAATTTCTCACAATTACACTGTTGTTATCATTAAATAAAAGCATTCATAGCGAAAATGTGTTTTTCTCCAACTCTCTTGATTGATTTTTGTGTACTTGAAACTTTTTATTGATAAAAGATAAAGAGTATATTGGTTTATTTGATATTTAGGGAGATCTAGAACTTGGTCTGTTTTCTAAATTTCATTGCAATAAGAAGAAATTGGTTGCTTTAGAAAAATTGAAAATTTGTGAGTTTTTCATTTCATTTCGGAAAAATTAAAGAAACTCTTTCCTTCCTCTAAATAGGATTTCATGGAATTTGAAATTTCCATTGCATTTTTGAGTGCATTAGTATTTTGAGTCGTGTCATAACATCATGAGTTTCACCTTCATTACCTATTGAGTAAAGAAAAACTTAATAATACAACGTTAATAAAAAATCATCTAAATTTTTACATTTTTTAGGGATCTTGCCACCTAAATTAGCTTAAGCGTAGGGCTTTCAAATAGGGAAAGAGGTAAACTTTCCAAAACTACAAACGAACAATAGAATCTTGAGTTAGGGAGAGAAAATCCAATTCTCTCCGTTTTGCTCTGGGAACTTCTTCTTGTACATCAGTCAAGCATGATGCCATGTTGAATCTAGTGAAGTGATCGTACCCACTTCATTAGCCTAGATATAGTGATTTGCACGTATTACAATAATACCGAAAGGTACTTGGGGTCTCTTGAAATTTGACCTCAAATTGATCATGTGGAGGAGCCTTCAAGGGCATTGAGCTTATTATTATGTCCTTGTGTGTACATCTGATCTGTGAATCTCCCCTTAGGTAAACTTGTTGTATTTGGTGAACTTAGTGACTATAATCCTAGGGCTATACCTAACGCGATGATAAAGGGATGGTCATGTTGTACTTGGAACATACATTGACTAAACTCACTTGGACTTTTTGGAGGGTAATCTTTGCTCGAGATGGTTTATAGCAAAGTTACTTGCACTAGATTGTTTCATTAAGCAAGTTGTCCGGGTCACTGGTTCCAAACACTCATTTCTATAAATATTTTCACCTTCGTCACTACGACATTGGATTTCATCACCATCTAGTAATTATTGATCTCTATGAAGAGTCAATTTGTATCATGTGAACTCCTAGATGTTTACAGTGTGTTACTTTCTGTGTTGTTTTTTACTTTTTAGAGACTTTAGGTGTAATTTAGATATCGTGTAATTTATTAATTGAAATTTTTTCATTGTGGCAGACTTACCAAGGCAATCACGTAGGATACTCGAGGATCCCTTAATATACACTGAGTCAATTAAAAATATAAAAGCTGGAAATTCTAAACCATCAGGATCCAGAACTGCAGTAGAAATTGAAACTTCTACTATTATAGACTTCGATGTAAAAGGAACTGAAGTTAATCACCTAGAAACATCTACTATCTTAGGCCTCGAAGTGACACAAACGAAACTTGATCAAACTCATAAATTAGTATCACACTCAGGAGCAACTGATTCACAAATTAATAAACTCTTTGAAATTGAATCAGATATTGTAGACTTTTTAGATACAAATCCAATTTCTAAACCAGACTTATATGCTTGCTATAGCACATATTCCAGATCCTCCACATGCGTTGTGTGTGAAACCTATTATTATTGATAGTCTGCCTCTTGGTTTCATTAGCATCAAAGAACTTGTCTCGAACGAAGAGGAATAATCAATAGTTTCTCCCAGTGAACTGTCAGATATCTTAGATATTTTGTTTAGATCTCCTTACCCTGACCCTTGTTATTTCACACCCTTGAACTTTTTAGGATAAGGGATTTCGTGATACATGACTCCATGCCCTACCATATCAGGTTTTGACTAGTCTATGATGGCTTCTAGAAGTACCTCATTAGATAAATCTATGTTTTCTACTCCTTGTTTTTGTTGGGGGGGGCCGGGGCATGGTAGGGTTCGGATGGTTTAGGTATGTGACATATGGTATCAGAGCCCAATTTCAAAAACTAGGCCTATGAGAAATCCATTAGAAGTTAAACAACCCAAAATATCTTGAAGTGGATGAGAAATTTGGAGAAAATATCTCCCACACCTTGTTAAGTTTCACGTGCATTGAGTTTTCTAGATTTTCCCACGCATTCACTAGAATTAACTATGGGAATAGCATAGAGTTGCACTCTCTCTGCTACTATAAAAATGCACAGGTGAATTCAAGAAATTAAAAATAAAAAGTACATTCTAGAAAAGTAGTTGGTTGAATATTTCCCAACCTAAAGCTTCCAGCTGATGACTATTCAAACTACAACCCTCAAATGATGCATCTTAATCCATTTTCTCATGGAAACCTAATCCCTCAATTAAGGAGTCTCATCCTCCTCTTTTGGATGTGAAACTTCTTCCTCTTGGCCTATAAAATGACTAAAGCGATTGAGGAGGTCATAGCTTAGAGAAGATAAACTTATGTTGTTATTTTGAGATTAGAAATCTTGTCATCTAATCAGGATATTAAAGGCATTTGGGAGCGACTTCATGGCATGAAGGTGAAGGTTGTAAGACTCCTCTTTATCTTTGATTAATACAAATGAACACTTTCTCCCATTGATTTTTCTTATTGGAGTGATGAATGGTTTATAATTGTTTAAAATGTTTATTAAGAAAAATTCAATTCCTAATTTCCTTGATCATCAGGTTAAGTTTTGTTTGGATTACTATGTTGCATGTGATTTTGATCCTTTTGTGATCTATGTTTGTAGGTCTTATCAAGCATTGGGAGCTACATTGAATCACAACAAGGGATCTCCATTGAGCATTTCATGAAATAGGTAAGAGGATCATCCAGTAGACTTAATTATTATAATTCAAGCAAGTCCAACTTACGGAAATAGTCAATTCAATTGTCTTGCTTGTTTCTAGTTTTTGTCAAGTATCAATGAAGATCACTCTTGTCTACAAGAGGGATTTGTCTGGTGTAACAAATTGGCGAATCAACTAAGGAATGTATTTTTTCTCTTTCCTTTCCTTAATTTTACTTTCTTATTCCTCTGATCTATCTCGAACTGAGTCTTTATGAATTAATGACCTTTTAGATCTGTGTGGTTGATTCCTTGAATTTTTATTTTTTCTTGGGTTTATTACAACTACCTTGTTTTCATTCGTTAACAGAGAACAATTATGTGCTAGTTTTTCCTTAGCAATTGGGCACACATGCTCTATTTTGTATTGTTGACCTGTGCAGGCCTTGATAATTTTTTAAAATTTAGCTTTTGTTTCAACCTAAACCTGAGTTTGCTTTTCTAGAAGTGTCGCTATCTTTGTTTGGATTGTGTTATGTATCTTCTGAACTCATTTGAGTTCTTAGTTAAATATCTTTTGAGAATTAGGTCTCTTTGAAGAAACTATTTAGGGTTTTGCCTAGTTGATCTGTTGATTGCTCAAAACAAGATAAGTTATCCTTCTTCTTGTGATATTGTTATTTTATTATATCAAATACACGAGTTAACCTTAATTTTTTTTCCTATTTGTAATCAAACTCATTTTGAATTGCAAATTAGGGTTTCTTGAGGTATAGTGCTTTTGTGAAGAAATTATGGCCATTTTTGCTTGATAAAGGAAATTTTTGCTTTCAATTTTAGGAATTTCTCACAATTACACTGTTGTTGTCATTAAATAAAAGCATTCATAGCGAAAATGTGTTTTTCTCCAACTCTCTTGATTGATTTTTGTGTACTTGAAACTTTTTATTGATAAAAGATAAAGAGCATTTTGGTTTATTTGATATTCAGGGAGATCTAGAACTTGGTCTGTTTTCTAAATTTCATTGCAATAAGAAGAAATTGGTTGTTTTAGAAAAATTGAAAATTTGTGAGTTTTGCATTTCATTTCGAAAAATTAAAGAAACTCTTTCTTTCCTCTAAATAGGATTTCATGGAATTTGAAATTTCCAATGCATTTTTGAGTGCATTAGTATTTTGAGTCGTGTCATAACATCATGAGTTTCACCTTCATTACCTATTGAGTAAAGAAAAACTTAATAATACAACGTTAATAAAAAATCATCTAAATTTTTACATTTTTTAGGGATCTTGCCACCTACATTAGCTTAAGTGTAGGGCTTTCGAATAGGGAAAGAGGTAAACTTTCCAAAACTACAAATGAACAATAGAATCCTGTGTTAGGGAGAGAAAATCCAATTATATCCGTTTTTCTCTGGGAACCTCTTCTTGTACATTAGTCAAGCACGATGCCATGTTGAATCTAGTGAAGTGCTCATACCCACTTCATCAACCTAGATATAGTGATTTGCACGTATTACAATAGTACCGAAAAGTACTTGGGGTCACTTGAAATTTGACCTCAAATTGATCATGTGGAGGAGCCTTCAAGGGGATTGAGCTTATTATTATGTCCTTCTGTGTACATCTGATCTGTGAATCTCCCCTTAGGTAAACTTGTTGTATTTGGTGAACTTAGTGACTATAATCCTAGGGCTATACCTAACGCGATGATAAAGGGATGGTCATGTTGTACTTGGAACATACATTGACTAAACTCACTTGGACTTTTTGGAGGGTAATATTTGCTCGAGATGGTTTATAGCAAAGTTACTTGCACTAGATTGTTTCATTAAGCAAGTTGTCCGGGTCACTGGTTCCAAACACTCATTTCTATAAATATTTTCACCTTCGTCACTACGACATTGGATTTCATCACCATCTAGTAATTATTGATCTCTATGAAGAGTCAATTTGTATCATGAGAACTCCTAGATTTTTACTGTGTGTTACTTGCTGTGTTGTTTTTTACTTTTTAGAGACTTTAGGTGTAATTTAGATATCGTGTAATTTATTAATTGAAATTTTTTCATTGTGGTAGACTTAACAAGGCAATCACGTAGGATACTCGAGGATCCCTTAATATACACTGAGTCAATTAAAAATATAAAAGCTGGAAAATCTAAACCATCAGGATCCTAAACTGCAGCAGAAATTGAAACTTCTACTATTACAGACTTTGATGTAAAAGGAACTGAAGTTAATCATCTAGAAACATCTACTATCTTAGGCCTCGAAGTGACACAAACGAAACTTGATCAAACTCATAAATTAGTATCACACTCAGGAGCAACGTATTGACAAATTAATAAACTCTTTGAAATTGAATCAGATACTGTAGACTTTTTAGATACAAATCCCATTTCTAAACCAGATATTGATGAACTTGAGCCTGATATTTATGAACTTGAGACTTATATGCTTGTTATAACACATATTCCAGATCCTCCACATGTGTTGTGTGTGAAACTTATTATTATTGATAGTCTACCTCTTGGTTTCATTAGCATCAAAGAACTTGTCTCAAACGAAGAGGAATAATCAATAGTTTCTACCAGTGAACTGTCATATATCTTAGATCTTTTGTTTAGATCTCCTCACCCTGACCCTTGTTATTTCACACCCTTGAACGTTTTAGGATAAGGGATTTCGTGATACATGACTCCATGCCCTACCATATCAAGTTTTGACTGGTCTATGATGGCTTCTAGAAGTACCTCATTACATAAATCTATGTTTTCTACTTCTTCGGATTCAACATTATATTGTGGTTATCTACTGCCTGAATATCACTCTCTTGTTGGATCTTATTGAAGAGCTTCTTCCTCAAATTCATCTTCAAACATGTCAACTAGTGTAACTAATCCTACCAATGAAGGTTTGACATCTCAACAAATTGTTAATATGATTTCCGGTAATGTTCGTAATCCTGAAATTAGCCCAATAGGTTGTTATTACTCACCTGTGGGGAAACCATCATATCCTCCACCCAGAGGACAACCTTTAGGTGGATCTTAAACTATAGCTGGGGGGAAACCCCCTACCAAAAATTTTCTTAATTATGCTCAAATACCTCAAACCGGTTTTGTTCAACCTGTTATGCTTCAACGTGCTCTTGGAATGCCTTACCCTGGAATGAATACAATCTGGATCCCTTTGTTAAACTATCATTCGATTCTAGTTGCTTCTGAAGTGCACGTGGATCAACCTATTCAACGTATTGGAAAACCTATACAACAATTAGCTTTTCAAGGTATGCCTTTCAAGTACAACCAATTTCCCAGGTTAATCCATCGACACCTACCCAAGAACCACTTCACCATCATGTCCAGAGTACTCCTAAAACCTTGGTTCAATATGTTGTACCAATCATTGTTCAAAATCCAGGTTCAAGTTCACCTCAAACTCCCATTCCAGGAGTATCATAGATAATTGTCCTGCTTACATCACAATTAATGTTGTAACCCCTTGTTTAGTCTATCCCTCAGGTATCTAATGTTTAATCTATTCCTACAATTTCTTCCATGCCCCAAATACCTGTTGTACAGCCTAACCTCCCATATATGCAATTGGTATTTGAAGGTCAACCTTCCCAACTTCAACCCTAGATTCAGTTTGTTCAAGGTACACCTTTTCAAACTCAATTTATCCAGGGTCAACCTTTGAAAAATCAACCCTTTCAAGGACAGTTCATTCAAGGTTAAATGGGTTAGAGTCTTCCATTTTAGAATCAACCATACCGAGGTCATATGTTTCAAGTACCTATGTAGTTGCAGTATGGTATGGCTCATCCTGCATATCTAGGAGGTATCCAAATTCCAATTGCTCAGGCTATTCAAGGATATTATGGGTATCCTCCTCCCAGTACAATACTTGTCCCTTGGGAATATCACTACCCATCTCAGGATCCTAACGACCAGTTGTCTTTCATTGCAACTTTGGATTTTCCTAACCTCTCTCGGTTAACTAATGATCCTATTCTTTATTTATCATTTTGGCTAGCCATTCCTACTAAGTTGCCCAGTGAGATTCCTATGTTTGAAGGTAAGTTGGGAAATATAATAATGTAACCGAACTTTTAACCTTTTTAAAATAGTCAATCTCAGCAAATATCTCAGTTCACATTCATGAATGGAGATGAAGACGTTGCATGGTTAAAGTTTACATTCTGGGACAGATTTTGGCCGAGTGTTTCATAAAATCTCTTTTACCAGTAATAACTGAATATAGTTGAATTGAGGCTTCTCTGATCCATAATAGTTGAAAGAATAACTTCGGCGTAAATCACATGTAGACAGACATTTGTCGACGCGTTTCGAACCAACTAGTGTGGTTCATCGTCAGGACAAGTTGAAGAATCTGATCCAGCTTAGCATGTTAAATAGTCTGAGCAGAGTCTCCAATGGCTAAAATGACTAACGGCTAGTTTTGATCTTAGGACTCAGGACAAATTATCATTTATTAATTTAATATTATTATTATTCTTCTTTTAATATTATTTTTTTTATATTATTTATAGGAACAAGTAATTACTGGTAAAATAATGAATATAATAGAAATAATATTAAATGGTTGGTTTAAAAAATAATTTATATCATTTATTTAATTATATATATATAACTATATATATTAAATTATAGTATTATATAATATTATGTTATATATATAATTGTTATTATTATATGTATATATTATATATATATATATATATATTATATATTATATATATTATATATATTATATTACTATTATATATTGTTATGTATGTATGTATATTAAAAGTTATATATTAGGTTATTAAGATAAAAGTTTGGATTTTATTTATTAATTTAAATATTATTATTATTTATGGGAAAAGGTCAAATTAGGTAAAATATCAAATATGAAATATATCCAATGGTTGTTTAAAAATATTAATTTAGTCTAATTTATTTAAATTAATTATAAATATATATATATTAATTATATCTTATATATATATATATATATATTATTTATATATAATCATTAATTTAAATAATATTAATAAATTAATTTTTTAAACCAACTATTTGATATTATTTACATATTTATTTATTATTTTCTTAAGCTAATTTGACTTTTTTTCATAAATAAAATAATAAAAATAATATTAAAATAATAATAATAATATTAAATTAATAAATAATAATTTGCCCTGGGTCCTAATATCAAAATTAGCCATTAGTCATTTTAGCTGTTGGAGACTCTGCTCAGACTATTTAACATGCTAAGCTGGATCGGTTTCTTCAACTTGTCCTGACGATGAACCACACTAGTTGGTTCGAAACGTGTCAACAAATGTCTGTCTACATGTGATTTACGCTGAAGTTATTCTTTCAATAACTGAAGATGTTGCCAAAGGAGGTGTCGTAACTGAGAAGCAAGTAATTTCTCGTGCTCAATACCTTGATCTTATTTATACTCATTCTAGTACTTTGTATGAAAAGATCCCAGAGTTACCCCGCCATGGTCAAACTAATCTAGCCCTTACAAAATCACATGTCGCTGATTGTATGATTGGTTTTGTGAGCCAAAAATATAAGAGTAAAAATAAAAATTCTAAGAAAACTCTGATTTTGGCTCTATCTAATTCACCTGAAGAAGATCCTTCTTCTGAAATTACTTCAGAAATTATCATCGTAGAATCATCTCCTGAGAAGGGTAAGCAATTCGGAAATAAGAAAAAGGGAAATTTAAACAAGACACTCGTTCTAAGGAGAGATTGAACAAGAATTAACCATATGATGAAAAGAAGAAACCTCGTTATCCTTGCCTAATTTGTGATGAATACCGTTACACCAAGGAGTTCCCACATCGTCCCAAAGTTTCTAAATTTTTCAAAGTTTCACCCACTCTTGCTATCTTGAAGGACCCCTTTCCTCCCCAAGAAAAAAAAAATGGTTTCTCATGACCAATCCTCATCAGAAGATATCATGATGACGTATTCCAAAGTTATGATAGCAACAAGATCCAAATATTACACATCAAAGAGTCTTGTTGAAGATGGAGATGAATCCAGTCCAGCTGGTCAAACTTCCACATCTACTCCTCCTTCTTATGAACTGTTACAT